>JAJONR010000051.1:0-52039 GCA_029582245.1 Solanum etuberosum
ATTAAATTATATAGTTTAATTTTATACAAAAATACTTAATTAGAATTTGGAGGTTATTTTAGTAACAAATATAAGTAATGATTCATAATTTATCAAATCGACGTAATATAGGGGATACAACTTGCACGGTTAATACTATTAATGTTTGACTCTGTTTGATTCGACATATATGAACTATACGCATGATTTCTATAACTATAGATATTTACCGAGTGTAATGTCTTTTGTTATCTAATATTTTATAAATTACATTTGAAAACTATTTAAATATATAGTTTAATATTATTTAAATAATAATTAAAAAAATTACTTAGTTAGATGTCATTTTAGTAACAATATAATTAATGATTCAAAAATTATCAAATCGACGTAATATATGAGAAAAAACTTTTATGATTAATACTTTTAATGTTTGACTCTCTTTGGTTCGACACATATGAACTTTATGCATGGTTTCTATAATTATCGACATTTACCAGATTAATGTATTTTGAGTTGTCGTTATCTCAATATTTTACAAATTACATTTAAATATTATTTAAATATATGGTTTAATTTTATTTAAACATAATATTAAAAAAATTACTTAAGTAGAGGTCATTTTAGTAACAAATATAATTAATGATTCACAATTTATAAAATCGACGTAATATAGGGGATAAGACTTGTACGATCAATATTATTAATGTCTCACTCTCTTTGGTTCGACATGTATGAGCTATACACATGATTTCTATAACTATCGTCATTACTAGGTCTAATATGTTTTGAGTTGTCGTTATCCCAATATTTTACAAATTACATGTAAAAATTATTTATTTATATAGCTTAATTTTATTTAAACATAATAATTAAACAAACTACATGGTTGGAGGTCATTTTAGTAACAAGCATAAATAATGATTCACAATTTGTCAAATCGACGTAATATATGAGATAAAACTTATATGATTAATACTATTTATGTCTGACTCTTTTTGGTTCGACACATATGAACTATACACATGCTTTCTATAACTATCGACATTTGTCAAGTCTAATGTGTTTTGAGTTGCCGTTATCCCAATATTTTACAAATTACATTTAAAAATTATTAAATTATATATTTTAATTTTATTGAAAAATAATAATTAAAAAAATTACTTAATTGGAGATCATTTTAGTAACAAATATAAGTAATGGTTCAGAATTTATCAAATCGGCGTATATATAGGGGGTAAGACTTGTACGATAAATACTATTAATGTCTGACTCTCTTTGGTTCAACATAAAATGAACTATACGCATGATTTCAATAACTATCGACATTTACCCAGTCTAATGTGCTTTGAGTTGTCGTTATCCCCAGTATTTTACAAATTACGTTTAAAAATTATTAAATTATACAGTTTAATTTTATTTAAACATAATAATTTTAAAAATTACTTAATTGGAGATAATTTTAGTAACGAATATAAGTAATGATTCACAATTTATCAAATTGACGTAATAAAGGGGATGAGACTTGTAAGAATAACTTCAAAAAAATATTTTATTTGTGATTTTAATTTATCGTTTAATATTATATTTTAATATATTTATTTAATTATAGATAAATTTCATAAGATGTGTAAGCGTAAGATTTTCTTAGTTCATGATGTGTAATTATATGATTTTAATATATAAAGAGTGTATTTAAAATTGAGTTGTATTATAAAAGTGTTTAATGTATTAATTATTTATATGCGAAGAATATGAAATTAAATCTCATAAATATTCTTTTTTTGTGATTTTAAAAAAAATGTTTTACATTAGTGAAGCTTCACGGAACCATAAACTATTTTTTTTCATATATAAATTTCATTTTATTTTTGTCATTTTAAAGATAAGTTTAACCAATTTGAGTGCTTAAAATAAAATCATTTGTTTTCACCATTTTTTTTTATTTTTGTAAAGAGACAATGAAAGAAAGTTTTATATTATAAAAAGAAAAAGAGAAGCAAATTGGTAAAGAAAAAAAAAGAAGAACAAAGAATTAAAAAGGGAATGAAACCATTAAATGCTTTAATAGGTGGAACCTTAGAATTTTGGGCGGGTTATCTATAGTTGGACTCATTTTTGACACCCTAATCACATGTATCAAGTTCTTCGGTCACAATAATCAAGTTCATCAATCACAAGTATCAATATTATCAATCACAATAATCAAATTCATTAATCACAAGTCTCAAATCGGGATCCCTGGGTAACACCAAAGATTCATATATCTGCCAGAAACAACCTTGGCCTCAATACCACTTGTTGGGACAGACCTCGACATCAATACTATCTACCGGAATAGACTTCGATATCAATATTGCTTACCGGAATAGACCTCGGTACAAATATCACAACACACCTCATCTCAGTGTCTAAGAACCAATGCAAATAGACATATTCACACAATAATGAGGAGATGACAAATTCAAGTAATTCACATTCACAACAAAATTATCACTGTATTTCTCAATCGCCGAGATAAAAATCAATACTCAAGGTAGTACAAAATACACAATGCATCATTATCAATACATTGCCTTTTCCTTTAATCCTATTCCTATTACTAAGGTTATTCAATATGAGAAATTTAACCCATCACCTCATTCTCATGACTCCTCAACACACACAATGAAGAGAATATAAGATTTTACAAGCTTTAACAAGGTTTTAGACGTTCACTCGCCTTAATCGATCAAAAGTCACTCCGGGACTTAAGTTTTTTCCTTCCGAATGATATCCAAATCAACACAATCTAGTCAAACAAGTATTCACCATGAGATTTCAAACCAACAATACCGATATCAAGCAATTCGAAAATGAGGTTAAATCGACTCAAAAATCTTATTCCAAAAATGAGGTTTAAATCTAAAAATCATTACTGGGATACGTTGCCCAAAGCATTTAGAACTCATTAGTGAAAACCATTTTTTTTAAAAAAGATTTGAAATCAGTTCCAATCATTAATTTATCAAAGCTCTTGGTTCTTGAAAACTCGCAAATTTTATCATCCAAAAAACTTGTTTTGATCACTTAAAAATCATTCTTAATAATGGGTAAAAGAAGATTTAGAGTCAAGAATCGTTGCCTAATATTTTATCTTGAAATCATCTCAACTGAGTCTACAAAGCTCAAAAATGAAAAATGGGGGAGAAACCTTGAAATTTAAGACAAAATACCCTCCCAGGTATCACTTTCACGAACTCAGGGTTGCTTATGCGATCATCGTGATTGCGATCCCTGGTGTGGAAAAGCGAACCCCGGATAAGTGGGACCTCTCGCTTTCGCAAGCCGGCCTTCACTCACGCGAAGGTCGCGAAAGTGAGTAGGCCTTTGCGAACGCGAGGGTCTGACCACTTGACCACTCGCAAACGCGAGCTAGTTTTCGCTAATACGACCCTCACGAAAGTGAAGACCCTTCACGAATGCGAGGAAGGCAAACACAACTAACTCAGCCAACACAAATATTTCCGTAAGGACCCTCGAAATTTGTTCAAAATCCCGTACACACAAATCAAATATGCTACCCAACTTAACTTGACGTTTCAGACTCAATGGATTCATTGGAACACAAATCCGAGGTCTACTTGACCTGAATCCCGTGCAAGTCACAAGAAACTATATAACGCCTAAAAAGACCGAACTAAGATCGGGACCTCTGAAAATTCAACCAAGACTTCTCATATGCCAAAAATCATCACCCAAATCCAACAAAACTGTCGGAAATCCGATTTGAACCCACAATGTTGATCAAAGCCAATCCAAAGGCTAAATCTCAACAATTTCTAACTTAGGACCTCCATTCCACGAAAAGACTCCGAATCTGAATCCGACCACTCTCTTAAACTATATTCCACATTCCGTGACTGATGAAATCGACAACATTTCATTCAGATACTCGAAATTCTAAAAGACACCGAAATCACTTTTTAACAACTTTAGCCTTTCACAATTCTAAAATTTCCACAATTCACAAATTTTTACTCAAAACTCGAAACCAATTTCACAAACCAATCGGAAATGACTCGAGGAAACAATCGGGAGGGGTAAAATGGTAATTTTATAAAAAAATCCAAAAATAACCTTTCTGGTCATTACACACATAGTTTAACAATATTGATGGAATTTGTTTTAAATTTTATGGACTAAAATAAGTCATAGATATTTATATGGTTATAAATTATGTCAATAAGGATAATATAGAAAGTTTAAAGTTAAATTATTGATACATATAAAAATATTTTGGAACAGCTAAAAAAAAATTGTTAAATGAATTGAAAATAACTCAGCATATTGCAAATACCAACAAAATTTCAAATATACTTTTATGGTTTGAGTTGTGTTAGTTTCAGCTGAAATAAGGTGAGAGACAGACAAGGCTTGTGAGTTATTATGGTGAGGGAGGGGAGTAAAGAAGAGTGTAAGTAAAAAATAATTATTTGTCATAGACAATAAATGAATGCTTTGAAATCTGAAAAGGATAGCTCAAGTTTAGGGCTGTCTTAGACCAGCACCCGACATCTGTGCCATATCTCTCTATATATAAATAATCACTAACTTATGACTAGTACAACACCCTAGCCATTTTTCAATGAGCAGCTTTGAGTCACAAACTAGGCAAGAATGTTTAAACAAAAGAATTACTACAAAATACTATGACATGATGAGCAGTAGATCATCATCATGTAATGATCCACCAGCAGTGACAGTCGTCGTTGAAGGGCGTTCGATTTGCCAGATGATAAGTCTTCACAAGCTTGGTAGCTATCAAAGCCTTGCTAAAGCACTTAAGCAGATGTTTGTAGATAGTGGTGACATTATTGAGTGTTCACACAATAATAATAATAATGTTGATCTTTCAAATGCTCTTCCTGGTCATCTTATTGCTTATGAAGATATCGAAAATGACCTCCTCCTTGTTGGAGATCTCAATTGGAAGTAAGTAATCTAACTCAACACACACCAACATAAACAGTAAATATGTTTAGCGGCAATTAACAAGTAAATGTCAGTGTACAGTGACATTAAATCTAATGACAATTAACTTATGTTGGTAAAGACTTTAGTCTCTCTGCAAAAATGCATATTTATTGACCCAAAAATTTATAATTTTTGTTGTAGTGCTATCATTTCACTTTCAGATCGACATACTATTATACTAATACTAGGTGAAAGATAATTTTAAAAGTTTTATGAAAATTTTGGTAATTTTAGAAAGTCACATAGATAAGATTATTTTTGTATTTTTATTATACCACCCAAAGATGTATAAAACATTATCTTCGGGTAAGAGAAAAATGGTGAAGCATAAACTTTACCATTATTTGTCTTACTTTTGTTTTTATATACTTTTAAAAGAATGGTATTTTTTTTAATTCCAATTTTTCCTCGTAACTTATTAAATGCCATTAGATTAAAAGATATTTTAGAAATTTTACACTGTTTTAATTTAAATCATAAGATTTAAAAGTCTTATTTGCATTCTTAAATTCCACGTCAAACTTAAACTAGACTAACAAATTAAAATGGCAAGCCGATATACTTTTTCAGGTTTACTCTTTGGAGAAGAATTTTCCATATTCTGAAATGAAAGCAATTAAACTTTATATAAAATAGGTATATATGAATGTTGTGCGTTTGTGTAATTTCAAATCATGTTGTACATAAGCAGGCTCCGTAAAATCTAGTATAAGTGAACTAAATAAAACGAAATCACATACCTAAAATTTGCCATAAAATGAGTTTAGAGGAAATATGTGATATAATTAACCTACTCTTTGAATGTTATCCAGAGATTTCGTGAAGGTGGCTAAAAGAATACGAATTTTGCCGGCGAAGCCAAATTCACGCAACGGAAGACTGGAGAATTTTATTTAATATATTTGGTTTTCTTTTCTTTTATTTTTTCTTTTATGTGTAATTTCCTTAGTACAAAGTTTTGCTTGTTTTGTGTAACAAATTATGTCCGTCTCGACGCTGGTCATGCGATATGAAATTATAATTTGAAATTATGATATTAAATAATGAGATAAAGTTGAAATTTTATTTGGGCACCTGCTTAATGTTTAGCTTAATAAAAGGGACAAATAGTAATTATTAATTTATTTAAGATGCCAGCTTGATTTTTTTAAATATTTTTGTCTATGATTTTATATTATGAATATTTTTTTAAGTTCGAGAACTTTTAATATTGTACGTTATTCCAAAACTTGTTGCTTTCACGCAAGCCTCAAATCGTGTTTCATTTTAATTTACCACCTCCAACACTTTACTTCATTGTGTAGAATATACTTCACAACTATGTCACATAGAGTTTATATATTCTCGTTACCAAATGGTTCCAATATACCTCTATCGTTATAAAAATGACTTATGTATATTCCTACGGTTACAAAAGTGACTCACATATACTTTAATTTTATATGATGGAAGGGAAAATAATTAATTTTAAATTAATTTTTTGATTTTTAAATATAATTTTTTCTTATGTAGGAGTATATATCATCCTTTTACACATAATTTTTGACTTCTTTGATTATCATTATTTGAGTTTTTTATTTTTGTTTTATTTTTTTCTTTCAATCTTTCGTTGAAAATATGAGAAATAAATTAAAAGAAATATGAATGCAAAAAGAGAAAAACGTAAATAAAAAATTATTTTTTTGCAGCTATATTGTAATTTATTTTAGTATTTTTAAAATAATTTGGGGCATATATGATAAATTTTACAAGAAAGTTAATCAGAAAATAAATTAGACCAACAAAATAATAAATCCAAATTAGCCGTGGAGTCAAAGAAGCAATATATATATACATGTGAGAAAAATCAAATATACCCCCACATGAATATCTTTTTTTAATAAAAAATATTAAAAAATAATAATTTTATTACTTCTGTTAGAAGAAAATGATATATGTGAGCCATTTGTGTGACAATAGGGATATATATGAGTTACTTTTATAAGAGGTATATCAACTTTAAATAACAAAGTTGAGAGAGAGATGGAAAACTATTACTACAAAACGCTCTTTAAGAAAAACCCTATCGCCGTCAACCCTACTCTGCCTAAATTCCGGTAACCACGGCCGCCATGACCACTGGTCAACCTCCTCTTGAGGTAGGCCTTTCAATTCCTTCGTCGGGATTCACATATGCTAATTCGCTAAGACCAAAAGCATCCCACATCAAACATATACCGTTAAAACCGATTACATACCTGCATGGAGAACCACAAGTAATATGGGTGTAAGAAGAGGTCAATCAGATGATTGTCAATGAAAATCTGGAGTATGCAGTAGTTGGGAAGTTCTCGTATGGCTGGCCAGACATACATGATCTGAGAAAACTCATTCCTAAGCAATGCGAATTAAAGGGAGAGTGCAGTATCAGACTTTTGAGTAATCGACATGTTTTTATTAGGGCTACATTGTTAGAAGACTATGTTCATCTTCTATCGAAACCAACTTCTTACATCACCCACAAGAATTGGTCTATTACGATGTGAACATTAAAGTGGGATCCAATGTTTAACCTTGAGGAGGAGACGTCAATAATGATTTCATGAATATCGTTTCCATCACTTCCACCAAATTTGTTTAGAAAAGAAGCAGTATTCTTTCTAGCAGCAGCAGTGGGAAAACCCTTACAGGTGGACATGGCAACCAAGAATCAAATGAGACCAAGTTGTGCAAAAGTTAAAGTGGAGGTAGATTTACTAAAGGAGTTCCGAAAATGGATTAAAATTAGAATGAGGATGAAGAATAAGGAAGTGGTGGAGAAGTAGATCAAAATCAAATATGATTATGTTCCAAAGTACTGTCAGACTTGTATGATTCAGGAGCACAATGAACAACAATGTTATGTTGTACACCTACAATTGCATCCAAACAAGGAGAAATCAAGACAGGAAGACGACAAGAAGAAAGAAGGAAATCCTCATCAGGAAGATAACATAGGGAAGGAGACATCAGGGAAGGAAGGAGAAAAGAAAAACTTGAGAAAAGAGGATGAGTTTGTGGAACAGAGGCACAAAAAATGGGGAGGAGGAAGGACTAAGGAACCAAAGAAAGTCTGGAACAAAGTGGGAATAATTACAGGAAACAAGTTTAACATGCTGGCCTCAGAAACCAGGAGCTGGAGAAAGATCTGGAAAAGGAACTGGTTAAAGAAAAGGAAGCAGAGATGGAGAGTGGACAGTCCAAAGATATCTCCCCTGAGCTACAAAAGAGTATTAACAAAGAGAAGTTGCACAAAGAACGCAGTCCACACAAGCGTAATGAAACAACTGATTTGGGAAGCAAATCAAACAGAGATCATATAGCAAGCACATAAAGGAGCAGGAACGATCAAAATGAAGATAGTAACTACAAGGTGTCGCATAAAGGGAACAATGAAGAATTGACATAAAAAAGTAATGGTGGGGAGAGCAGATATCTGGGAGGGGGTGACAGTGCAACCACACCAAGAAACTTGTTCGAAACAAGTTTAGGGGAGGTGAGAAACAATTTCTTTGAATAGGAATAAATAGCAAAAGGACCGAATTTAATAGAGGAAGATGTGACGCAACAAAGAAAGGACACTGAAGAGGATGAGGACATGGAGTATAACATTCATCAAATCAGCAAAGCAGGAGACTTATCCCCAAGGCATACCAACACTTTGAAAATGGGGCACGAAAAGGCAGGCCAGTAATTCCGTTACGGGTCAAGACAAGGAGCAGCAGGGATAGGGGATCCAACAGTGATCAATGACTGAAAAACTGATCTTCTGGAATATCAGGTCTATTAATACTCAAAAATAAAAAATCTTTTGAGAGATTAATGGACTTGCATAAAAGACATCATTATTCATTTATAGCATTGATGAAATCATTTCAATTTTCATCAGAGCTATATCAATATAGCAGGAAGTTAGGCTTCGACAAGGTTGGAGTAAATTATACAGGAAGAATTTGGTATTTTTGGAAAGATGAATGAGAAGGTAGAGTTATTTTGGACACAGTGCAACAAGTTACCATCCAATTCAGAAACAATAATAAGGAATTTATCATTTCAGCAGTATATGCTAGGTGCAATGCATTAGAAAGATTAGAGATGTGGGATGAATTGGAAAGCATATCAGAGAGAGTGCATTGTCCTTCGGTCATTGGCATAGATTTTAATGTTATTTTAAATGAGGAGGAAAAGTTTGGAGTGTTAGATTCTACTCATAACGTGGATTTTGCAGCATTCATTAGTAGTGGTGCCCTATTTGAAGTGAGAATTTCAGGCTGTAAATATACATTGTGGAATAGCGGGATTGAGGAGGCTTGCATATATAAAAGACTTGATAGGATTTTGGTGAATCAAGAATTATGGATTTGTTCCCATCCTCAGAGGTTCAACATCTCATCAGGCAGGGTCTGATCATTCCCCTCTTCATATGATTTGCAACACAAAAGAAGAACCTTCAATTAAGCCTTTCAGATTTTTAAACTTTTGAAGTAAACATCAATAGTTCAAGAAGATTGTGGAGGACTATTGGAAGATTAATTTTGCTGGAAATCCATTTATCAAATTTCATGCTAAAATGAAGAAGTCAAGAAAGCATTGGCAGCCTGGAGCAAAGAGGTAAAGCATTTGAGAACATATTTTAACAAATTGCCACAATAGAGGACATTATAAAGGTAAAGGAGTCGCAAATGGAAATACAACTGTCATCAAGTAATAGGGCTGAATTAAGCAAGGTAGAAGCGGAGTTGAAGAAATATCTGAGATTGGAGGAGGAGTTTTGGCGGCAAAAGGCGGGGATGAAGTGGTTCTCAGATGGAGACAAAAACACAAAATTTTTCCATTCGTATGTTAAGGGGAGATGAATGAAGCTTCATATTGCAGAAAATGATCACAGTGCAGGGGGTTCTTTTGCATTCAAATGGAGATTTAAAGTCTTTCCCCTAATTGTTTAAACCCAATACTATGTTGTTTTCCTTCCACCCTAAGCCCTATACAAGATTTTTTAGCCCCAAATTAACCATTTTAAAACTCATTCTTCAATATCCCTAAAACTAACCAAAGTCATCCTCCCAAATTCTCTCAAGATCAAGGAAGAAGAAGAAGAACTAGGGTTCAACTACAAGTCTACAATCCTCCAATCTTTGTGGTGTTTTAACATCAAGGTATGATAGTATTCACCTATCGAGTCCTTTCCTCCATAGGGTTCCTAAATTCTCCAATTGAAGTAAGAGTTTTATTCAATCTTCATGGGTTCTTTTCAATTAAGACCCAATTGATTGTTTTCTATATTTTTATGCATGAATTGAAGTAATTACATATTTTGAAGTTGAATTCACATGAACTCATGCATGATCCATGATTTCTAGACTATGATCATATGATAAAGCTTATGAACTATGAAAGATGAACCGAAGATATGCATGATTCTTTATGAAAGTTATATATATGATTTAAGGTTGCTTTGAGAGTAAATCATTGATGTTGTTGTTGTTGTTATTGTGAAAGAGTTTTCTCACAAAAAGGATTCATAAGGTTGTAAAGTACCTAAGGTGAATCGAGATTAATGAGCTATTCTAAATGAACTCTAGCTTAGATTAGTTTTGCCTTTCCATAGATAATAAGATGAATATGATTAATGATTATTTCGTGGGATTTATTCTTAGCACCGAGTGGACTAGCGGTGATTACCCATGTCCCATAACTATGTGCCACCATAGGTTTGTCTTAGATAGACATTAGCTAGTAGATCCACTTTAACTCAAGTTTATGGTTCTTGCCTTGGAAAGTAAGGACATCTCTTTTCGGTGTGGGATAGATACCAGATTACATGTTATAGCTCACATGGTCTATGTCAGTTTAAGGTAAACTTCCCACGATAATGAACTAAGGTTACTTTCTAAAGTATTTCATAATTGTTTTATAAGATTTTTTGTGTGCACTGACCATGATTATGACTTCTGTTTTCTAACATGTTATTTTATGATTTAGCTTTGTCATTGCATGTCATATAAATTCTTTTAGCATGATTTCATAACTCTTATGCATTGCTATCATACTTGGTACATTCCATGTACTAACGCATATTTGTGCCTACATTGTTTCACTAATGTAGGGTCCAAAGCTCCTATTCTCCAGCCTCGTGCCTAGTTGATCCATTTGAGCTTTTGAAGATTAGTGATTCCTCATGATCCGAGGGCCAAGATTCTTTTATTGCTTTCATGTCATTTCCATTTTCAGACTTTGTATATGATGTATGGGTTACATCTCAATCACTTTCCTTATGATGTATCAGATGACTTTGCGACTTATATTAGACTTTTACTTTTGTAAAACTGTATTTCATATAAAAATGTTTTTTTGAAATCTTTCTTTCTGTTATCTTGTATGATGCATGTTAAGTGGCTTGTGTAGCGCCTCTCGGGGTCTTATACGCCATGTCACGTCCAGGGTGTAATTTGGGTCGTGAAAAACTTGGTATTCATACCACAGGGTTTAGAAAGGTCCTAGAAAGTCTCTAAGCCACACCGAGTATAGTCTTGTTCAGAAGTGTGAAGCGCACCACATTTATGAATGAGAAGATATAAGATGTTTAGGAAACTCTACTTCTTTTCATTACTCTAAAGTCGTGTGATAGAGTGTAAATATATATGTCTCTCCCTTCTAATTCTTATCGGATGCTTTTCAGGATATGGTCCCACGAAGAGCATACGTTAGGAGGAATGTGAATGAAAATGCGAAATGAGAAGCTCCTCTAGAAGGTCCTCAAGTTCTGGCCGACCCTTTGGCCAAACAAATGACTAATGCGAAGTTTAGGGACGCTTTTCAAGTGTTGGCTCAAGCCAATAAGGAGGTTGTGGTCCCCGTGAACCCAAATGTGGGTACGACGACAACCAGATTGAGGTACTTCACTAGGATGAGTCCTCCGGAGTTTCAAGGTTCCAAGGATGAGGAAGATCATCAAGAGTTAATTGATGAGGTGTATAAGGTGTTGATGATCATGGGAGTGACGCCGGTGGAAAAGGCAGAATTGACTTCTTATCAACTTAAGGGTGTTTCTCAAGTTTTGTTTAACCAATGGAAGGAAGAGAGGCTGGTTGATGTGGGTCCTTTTGATTGGGAAACGTTTAAGGTTTTTTTCCTTGATAGGTTTGTTCCTCTTGAGATGATGGAGGAAAACGTACTTAAATTCATAGACCTTCGTCAAGGAAACATGAGTGTGAAAGAGTATGCCTTGAAGTTCACGTAATTGTCTAGATATGCTTCTACTATGGTGTAACACCTCAGAAATCAGACTTGGACTTTGCAGCAGAAGACAAAAGAAATTGGTGAACCACGGCAGGGTTCACGGACCGTGAAAGGAACCACGGTCCGTCGACCTGCCCGTGGTTCACACCCACCCAGAAGTGGTGGACCATGGGACCCTTCACGGGCCGTGGACCACCACACGAGCCGTGGGAAGGCTCGTAGAGGCAAGACAGGACTAACCCAAACCCAGACCTCAAACCACGGAGCCCACCACGGGACGTGGTCTTGATGACGGGCCGTGAGAGGGTCCGTCGTTCTCCAGCCAGCAGACCCCAGCCTAAGTGAAGGACCACGGTGGCCTTCACAGTCCTTGCTCCTCCACACGGTCCGTGGGAAGGCTCGTGGAAAGGACACCCCAGAACTAGTAGCACTGGCCAAGAACCACGACCCACTTGACAGGCCGTGGTCCTAACAACGGACCGTCAGTGGTGCCGTGGTCGGCCCTCGTCCGCTGTTAAGTTAGGGTTGTTTTGGTCTTTTCCCCTGCGCATTGGACATTTAAACTATGTCGTTTAATACCAAAACTACGTCGTTTTACTTAGTTTAAGCTTATTACCTAGTCAGAACATAACCAAAATCATTATTCACCAAAACTCAGAGCAAAAAGAGAAGAAAGAGTCGACCATCCCTCTCAAGGACATGCAACAGGTTTTCTTCAGTTCCAGCCCCGAAATCAAAGGAGTTCTCCATAGATATCGTCACCAGGTATGTGGGATTTCACTAGTGGGTTCCTTTCATCCACTAGGTCCCTAGAACTCAGTCAGATTCTTGATTCTGTATATCTTGTTTAGACCTAGGGTTTCAAAAATCTTGGATAATTGTTGTGAGTTAGCTGTTGTAGTATTCGTAATCGAATTATCATGTTTTCTTGGAAAGTGTTCTTAGTTCCTTGTATGAAACTCAGAACCCTAGTTGTGTAGATTCTCTTAGTTCATGAATTACACTTCCTAGGTCAATTAAACAGATATACATCCTCCAGTCTTCGAATGTTACATTGTAAGTTCCTAAATGTTGCATTCTCAGAGCTGCATGTCAGAACATCGAGCTATCCAGTATTTCAGTTATGTTGTGTCATATACATTTCAAGTTGGGACTAGACTTAGCACCGAGTTAGACTAGGGTTCAGCGTACCCTCATAGTCCCAGAACTACATGCCCCCGTAGGATGATAAGTCCCCTCTGTTAGGCATCAGATTTAGTGATCACGCCAGTCTTGCCTTTATACCCCTGGCAAGGTATATTAGGTCCTCTCGATGGGGCGTTTACATCAGACTCCGCATTTAGCTCACATGGTTTTATGTCGGTTAATAGTAGCTCCCACAATCAGACTCTAGTGCATTTGACCAGGTTTCCAGTTTATACTTCAGTATTCAGTTTCAGCATGTTATGTTCATGATTAGTACTTGGTCATTGCATTTAACTCAGTTTTCAGTTATATTCAGCATTTATCTTCTATTCAGATTATATTATTGCTCAGCTATATTTTGTTCATCTATTATCTATATCCTGTATACTTAGTACATTCCAAGTACTAACACATGCTCTGCGCTACATCCTTTCATGATGTAGGTTCAGGTACTCAACATCCAGATCACGCTTAGATCGATTCTCGGTCTGTATTCAACAACTTCAGTGGTGAGTCCTCATATTTCAAGGACAACAGACATGCATTTCATTTTTAGTCTTTTATTTAGTTTTCAGTCTTTCTAGAGTTAGCTAGGGGGCATGTCCCAGCAACTCTAGTCAGCTATAGGCTTTTCAGACATAGTAGTAGAATCAACTTGATTTATTAAGTTTATCGTTCAGTATTGTTAAATTCTTAGTATGTTATTATACTTCAGACTAGTTGGGTATTCCCCAATTTCAGTTATCAATTGATTTAGCTTCTGCATTAGTTCATGTTTTCATTTAGATATCTTTCAGTATGCTTATGATATGCCAGACATAGGGTTAGCTTGGGGTCACTCGTGATCCTAGGTCCCGTGTTACGTCAAGGGGGTAGCCTTGGGGCGTGACAAACTTGGTATCAGAGCATTAGGTTCAAGAGTCCTAGGATGTCTGAAAGCCGCACTAAGTAGAGTCTTTTTCATGGGGGTGAAGTGCACCACATCTATGAGAAGGAGGCTACGAAGTGTTTTAAGAAAAACTTCACTTTCTTTTCTATTCTTATCATGCGTAAGTATGAACTCTATTCAATCTCCGTCTAACTCCTGCTCTTTGCATTTCAGAAAATGCCTCCCAGAAGAGCTAACGTAAGGAATCAGCTAGCAACTCCAGCAGACCCATTGAAGGAGCAAGTCATGCATGCCGAGTTTAGGGCTGCTTACCAAGTACTTGCTCGGGCAATGACTACCTAGGTCAATCAATAGGCTGTGGTCCCAGCTCTGCCATGGACTAACACTGCTACAGCATGAATCCAATACTTTACTCGGATAAACCCTATAGAGTTTCATGGGTCTAAGTCAGAATAAGTTCCACAAGAGTTTCTCGACGACATCTAAAAGGTAACAAATATTATGGGCGTCACTCAAGTCGAGAGTGCAGATTTGGCCGCCTATTAGTTGAAGGGAGTGGCCTACACTTGGTACCAGTAGTGGAAGGAATCTTGTGGTGTTAATGCATGTCCAGAAACTCTCTCAGAATCCTTCTCAGTCTCAACTCCAGTTGGTTACCCAGTTATAGCTAGACGTGTATACATAAATTACCCTGTCATAGTTTCTCAGAAAGTCACCTCAGTAGATTTTGTAGAGTTAGAAATGGTAAATTTTGATATCATTCTAGGCATGGATTGGTTACATTCTTGTTATGCCTCAGTCGATTGTAGAACTAGGATCGTTTGATTTTAGTTTCCAAGCGAGCCAGTCTTAGAATGGAAGGGTAGTAGTTCAGTGCCTATGGGTCGATTTATCTTTTACCTTAAGGCCAGAAAAATGATTTCCCAAGGGTATGTGTATCATCTTGTTAGGGTTAAGGATTCAAACTCCGAAACCCCAACTCTTGAGTCAGTCCCAGTAGTAAATGAGTTTCCAGAAGTGTTTCCAGAAGATCTTTCCGGAGTTCCTCCCATAAGAGAAATCGACATCGGAATTGATCTCCTTCCAGATACCCAGCCTATTTTGATTCCTCCTTACAGAATGGCTCCAGCCGAGCTTAAGGAATTGAAAGAGCAGTTGAAAGAACTTCTAGATAAGGGATTCATTAGACCTAGTATCTCTCCATGGGGTGCTCCAGTGTTGATCGTGAAAAAAAAATATGGTTTTATCAAAATGTGCATTGACTATCGGCAGTTGAACAAAGTCACAATCAAGAATAGGTATCCCATCCCCCGGAATGATGACTTGTTCGACCAACTTCAGGGTGCTAGTTGCTTTTCTAAGATAGACCTCAGATCCGACTATCATCAACTCAGAGTCAGAGATAGAGACATTTTGAAGACAACTTTCAGAACTCGGTATGGTCATTATGAATTTGTAGTTATGTCTTTCAGACGAAGAAATGCTCCTGCAGCTTTCATGGACTTAATGAACAGGGTGTTCAAAAAGTATTTGGACTTGTTCGTCATCGTCTTTATTGATGATATCCTTATTTATTCTCAGAGTGGGGAGGAGCATGCGACACATCTGAGAGTTGTTCTGCAAACTCTAAAAGATCGCCATTTATTCACTAAGTTCAACAAATGTGAATTATGGTTACAGTCTGTCTCTTTCCTTGGTAATGTGGTATCCAACGAAGGGATCCGAGTGGATTCTCAGAAAATTCAGGCAGTACAACACTGGCTCAGACCAACCAACCCAACAGATATCAGAAGTTTCTTGGGTTTGGCCAGGTATTATAGGAGATTTATTGAAGAATTTCATCCATAAATTCTCCATTGACCAAGTTGACTCAGAAGAATGTCAAATTTCAGTGGTCAGATGAGTATGAGAAAAGCTTCTCAGAACTGAAGACTAGGTTGACTACAACTTCAGTCTTGACTTTACCAGATGGTTCAGACGGTTATGTAATTTATTGTGATGCATCCAAGGTCGGCCTAGGTTTTGTGTTGATGTAGCGATGTAAAGTCATAACTTATGCTTCTAGATAGCTTAAGGTCCATGAGAAGAACTACCCGACTCATGACCTCGAGCTTGCAGCTGTAGTATTTGCCCTAAAAATTTGGAGACACTACTTGTATGGTGTTCATGTTAATGTATTCATAGATCATAAGAGCCTCCAATATGTGTTCACCCAGAAAGAGTTAAATCTTCATCAGAGGAGATGGCTTGAATTCCTCAAAGACTATGACATGAATATGCTTTACCACCCAGGTAAGGCCAACGTAGTGGCTGATGCTCTCAGCAGGTTTTCCATGGGTAGTATAACACATGTTGAGGAAGAAAAGAAAGAGTTAGCCAAAGATGTTCACCGGCTTGCACGCTTAGGAGTTCGCCTTACAAACACGTCAGATGGTGGTGTGATAGTTCAGATAGGATCAGAATCTTCATTGGTAGCGTAGGTTAAGGAAAAACAGGATAGTGACCCTATATTACTTTAGTTGAAAGGTGCAGTTCATCAGCAAAAAGTTGAGGTTTTCTCCCAAGGGGGAGATGGTGTACTTCGTTACCAGGGTCGCTTATATGTTCCTAATGTGGGTGAGTTGAGGCAGCAGATCCTTACAGAAGCCCATAATTCTAGATATTCTATTCATCCAGGTGCCACTAAGATGTACCGTGATCTACGGGAAATCTTTTGGTGGAACGACATGAAGAGAGACATCGCAGACTTTGTGGCTTAGTATCCTAACTGTCAACATGTGAAGGTAGAACATCAGAAACCAGGAGGTATAACTCAGGAGATTAACATTCCTATATGGAAGTGGGAGGTGATAAATATGGACTTCATTACGGGTTTACCTCGTACTCGCAGACAACATGACTTCATTTGGGTGATAGTAGACAGAGTTACTAAGTCCGCTCACTTCTTGGCTGTCAAGACTACCGATTCAGCGGAGGACTACGCCAAACTCTACATCAATGAGATAGTCAGGTTGCATGGGGTTCCCTTGTCTATCATCTCAGAGAGAGGTCCTCACTTTACCTCTTATTTCTGGAAATCATTTCAGAAAGGTCTTGATACTTAGGTAAATCGTAGTACAACATTTAATCCACAGACGGATGGTCAGGCAGAACGTACAATTCAGACCTTAGAGGACATATTGAGAGCTTGCGTGATCGATTTCAAGGGCAGTTGCGATGATCACCTACCTCTCATAGAGTTTGCCTATAATAATAGCTTACATTCCAATATTCAGATGGCCCCGTATGAGGCACTATATGGGTGTAGATGTAGGTCCCCGATTGGTTGATTTGAAGTAGGTGAAGTAGCCTTGATTAGGCCAGATTCGGTTCATGAGGCTATGGAGAAAGTTCAACTCATTAGAGGTAGATTAAAGACAACCCAAAGTCGTCAGAAGTCCTATGCAGATGTGAGGAGAATGGACTTAGAGTTTGAAATTGATGATTGGGATTTCCCAAAGGTGTCACCTATGAAGGGGGTGATGAGATTTGGCAAGAAAGGAAAGCTCAGTCCTAGATATATAGGTCCTTACAGAATCCTGAAAAGGGTTTGTAATGTGGCTTATGAGTTAGAGTTACCAGCAGAACTAGCAGCGGTTCATCTAGTCTTTCACATTTCCTTGTTGAAGATGTGTGTGGGTGATCCGACATCAATAGTACCATTAGAGAGTGTGGCTGTGAAGGATAGTCTCACTTATGAAGAGGTGCCTATTGAAATTCTTGACCATCAGGTTCGTAGGTTGAGAAATAAAGAAGTAGCTTCAGTGAAGGTTTTGTGGAGGAGTCAGTCCGTAGAGGGAGCTACTTGGGAAGCACAAGCAGCCATGAAGACCAAGTATCCTCACCTCTTTCCTTCCGATTCCGTTTCAGCCTGAGGTAATAGTTCCTCTCCAATCTTTCAGTTTACTCTTACGTAAAATCAGTCTCAGTATATGTTCCTTCAGCTGTTCTTGCATTTTCAGCATATTTGCATGTTCATGGAACTCAGTTCAGTTAAAAATTCAGTTTCTAGTACTTAGTGGTAGGGATTGCAGCTCCTTCCCTCCATATTCAGCTAGTTTAGACTTCATTCGAGGAGGAATGTTCCCAAGGGGGAGATATTGTAACACCTCAGAAATCAGACTTGGACTTTACAGCAAAAGACATCAGAAATTGGTGAACCACGGCAGGGCTTACGAACCGTGAAAGGACTTATGGTCCGTCGACCTGCCCGTGGTTCACACCCACCCAGAAGTGGTGGACCACGGGACCCTTCACGGGCTATGGACCACCATACGAGCCATGGGAAGGCTCATGGAGGCCATGCAGGACCAACACAAACCTAGACCTCAAACAACGGAGCCCACCACGGGCCGTGGGAGGGTCCGTCATTCTCCAGCCAGCAGACCCCCAACCCAAGTGAAGGACCACAGTGGCCTTCACGGTCCGTGGTCCTCCACACAGTCCGTGGGAAGGCTCGTGGAAAGGACCACCCCAGAACAAGTAGCCCTTGCCAAGAACCACGATCCACTTGACGGGCCGTGGTCCCAACGACGGACCGTCAGTGGTGCCGTGGTTGGCCCTCGTCAGCTGTTAAGTTAGGGTCGTTTTGGTCTTTTCCCCTGTGCATTGGACATTTAAACTACGTCGTTTAATACCTAAACTACGTTTTTTTACTCAATTTAAGCCTTATAACCTAGTCAGAACATAACCAAAATCATTATTCACCAAAACTCAGAGCAAAAAGGGAAGAAAGAGTCGACTAGCCCTCTCAAGAACACGCATAAGATTTTCTTCCGTTCCATCCCCGAAATCAAAGGATTTCTCCGTAGATTTCGTCACCAGGTATGTGAGATTTCACTAGTGGGTTCCTTTCATCCACTAGGTCCCTAGAATTCAGTCTGATTCTTGATTCTCTATATCATGTTTAGACCTAGGGTTTCTAAAACCTTGGATAATTGTTGTGATTTAGCTGTTGTAGTATTCGTAATCGAATTATCATGTTTTCCTGGAAAGTGTTCTTAGTTCCTTGCATGAAACTCAGAACCCTAGTTGTGTAGATTCTCTTATTTCATGAATTACACTTGCTAGGTCAGTTAAACAGATATACATGCTCCAGTCTTCGAATGTTACATTGTCAGTTCCTAAATATTGCATTCTCAGATCTGCATGTCAGAACATTGAGCTATCCAGTATTTTAGTTATGTTGTGTCATATACATTTCAAGTTGGGAGTAGACTTAGCACCGAGTTAGACTAGGGTTCAGCATACCCTCATAGTCCCAGAACTACGTGCCCCATAGGATGATAAGTCCCCTCTGTTGGGCATCAGATTTAGTGATCACGCCAGTCATGCCTTTATACCCCTGACACGGTATATTGGGTCCTCCCAATGGGATGTACACATCGGACTCCGCGTTTAGCTCACATGGTTTTTTGTCGGTTAATAGTAGCTCCCACAGTCAGACTCTAGTGCATTTGACCAAGCTTTCAGTTTATACTTCAGTATTCCGTTTCAACATGTTATTTTCATGATCAGTACTTGGTCATTGCATTTAGCTCAGTTTTCAGTTATTTTCAGCATTTATCTTCTATTCAGATTATATTATTGCTCAGTTATATTTTGTTCAGCTAATATTTTTATCTTGCATGCTCAGTACATTCCAAGTACTGACGCATACTCTACGCTATTCTTTCATGATGTAGGTTCAGGTACTCAGCATTCAGATCACGCTTAGATCAATTTTTGGTCCGTATTCAACAGCTTCAGTGGTGAGTCCTCATATTTCGAGGACAACAGAAATGTGTTTCATTTTTAGTCTTTTATTTAGTTTTCAGTCTTTCTAGAGTTAGCTGGGGGGCATGTCCCAGCAACTCTAGTCAGTTAGAGCCTTTTAAGACATAATACTAGAATCAGCTTGATTTATTAAGTTTATCGTTCAGTATTGTTAAATTCTTAGTATGTTTTTATACTTCAGGCTAGTTGGGTATTCCCCATTTTCATTTATCACTTAATTTAGCTTCCGCATTTGTTCATGTTTTCATTTAGATATCTTTCAGTATGCTTATGATATGCCAGACATAAGGTTAGCTTGGGGTCACTCGTGATCCTAGGTCCCGTGTTACGTCAAGGGGGTAGCCTTGGGGAGTGACATATAGTTATCGATCCTAGGGCAAGGATGTGTAAGTTTGTTTCGGGAGTGTCCAAGATGGTGGTTAAAGAATGTCGTACCACCATGCTCATCAATGATATAGACATTTCTTGCCTAATGGTTCATGCTCAACAAATAGAATAGGAGAAACTTAAGGAAAGATATAGGGAGACAAAGAAACCAAGGACCAGTGATTGTGACTTATCACATTCGAGGTCTGATGGACATGGCCGTTCTAAGTTCCAACAAAGGTTTTCCGGTCAAGGTTTCTCAAATGCTCTGGCTCCTAAATTCAACAAAGATAGGGTGTCTAACTATAAGGCTCAAGGAGGAAATGGTGGTGGATCTTCATTGTCTACTTGTGCTAGAAGTGGAAGAAAGCATGAGGGTAAATGTCTAGCCGGTTCAAACAGATATTTTGGTTGTGGCAAGACGGATCATAAGATATGGGATTGTCCCTCATTTTTTAAGAATGAAGGAGGTAATCGTCTATGGGCTCAACCTTACGCTTCTTCAGGGTGTAGTTGAAGTCAGAGGCAAAACAAATTTTATGCACTTCAAACTCGTCATGAGCAAGAGGGTTCTCCCGATGAGGTTGCCGGTATGTTGAATGTCTTTCATCTTGATGTTTATGCCTTGCTTGATCCCGGTGCTACCTTGTCTTTTGTAACACCATATGTGGCTATGAGGTTTGATGTTCTTCCAAATGTGTTGCTAGACCTTTTTTTTGTCTCCTATTGGTGAATCTATTGTGGCTAAGAGAGTCTATGAAAATTATCCTATCTCCTTATCCCATAGAGTCACTCATGTTGATCTTGTAGAGCTTGATAAGTTAGATTTCGATGTTATTCTTGGTATAAATTGGCTGCATTCTTGTTATGCTTCTATTGATTGTAGAACCCGACTAGTCAAGTTTTAGTTTCCAAATGAACCCATCCTAGAGTGGAAAGACGGAAATTCTATGCCCAAGGGTGAGTCTCTTTCTTATCTTAAAGCTAGAAAAAATGATTTCTAAGGGCTGCATACAAAAACATGAATTTCCTCAATCACTCGTGATTAGAACTAGGAAGTTAACTAAACTTCCTATTAAGATGATATAAATGCCTTTGGACCATGAGATAGGTTTTCCTTCTTAGAGTGCAAACACACTTTTGCATCCCCACAAAAGAAAACATTAAGATCTTGAGAAACGTCAAAAGAAACAATCTATCCTAACATGCTTGAAATAACAATTTTCTTCAGAGCCAAACACATAGCCGTTGACACAATAGACACTTTTAATGGGGTTAAAGTGTTCAAAATGACTAGTGTCAGTAATTACCAATATTTTCCTTGGTCAACTCAAAAACTATGAATAACTCATCATATTATCCTCTTGGATACACAAATGGCTTAACCACAAATATATAGCTAGGGGTGGAAGAACGGCTAATTTATATGGATATCCACTCATATTTATCCATTTTAAATGGGTTGGGTACCCAACTCATTTAAAATGGGTAAAAAATGAATAGTACTCATATTACCCATTTAAAAGTGGGTAGTTAAATGAGTAAAATTGGTAAAAAATATTCATTCATAAAAGAAAGAAAATGGGTGGGGGCCTGATAGGGAGTTGGGGTGGTAAAAAAACTTCATTTGTTTTATATAAAAAGAGTTTAATTTCTTTTTACATTTTTTGGGGATAGGGATGGGGGTGGTAAAAAAACTTTAAATTTTTTTCAACTTTTTTATAAAAAAAGTTTAACTTTTTTTTTTTTCATTTTTTTTGGGATATGGGGGTGGGGGAGGGGGGGGGGGATAGTAAAAAACTTCAATTTTTTTTAAATCTTTTTTAATAAAAAAGTTATAACATTTTTTACACTTTTTTGGGATTTGGGGGAGGGGGGGAGAGGGGGGTGCATCGGTCGGTTCGATTTATGTATCATCGATTCGATTTATCGATTTTCGGTTTTCAAATACGCTGAACCAATAACAAACTAGTAAGATATTTCTTAATTGGTTTTCAGTTTATCTATTTTTGGTCATTAACGGTTCGATTTCGGTTTACCCAATAAGAAAATGTTCATAAAATAAATATATGATTTCTCACTTCTCTAACAATTTGGCGCGATACAGTGAAACAAGTAAATCAGTTGTAAATGCTTTGATATAATGCAACAAGAAATATAATGAGAAATTGAAACAATAATGGTAGATGTAGTATGAAGGCAACAATTACATGTTACAACTAAAACATAATATGAAATTTCTTATTTGAAGTAGAAGTACTGTGATGTGTGAAGTGTGTAGATTGTAGTGTAGAGTACTTATATAGTGTCTAGTTCTGTTAAACTATTAATATTTATGAAGGGTATAGTACTAAATTACTATCGCCTTAATGGGTTATCAGTTAATTCAATAACTCATTATTGAAAATCGATAACCCAATAATTTTTTTTTATAAAACTATTAAAAATCTGTTAACCCAATAACCCAATGACATTTTTTTGATTCGATTTATTGATCGGTTCGATTATTGCACGCTCCTAGGGGGCATGGGGGGGGGGGGGATAGTAGAGGGGTGCAATGACCCCGTCAGTTATTTTTTATTTTTCTATGGAAATTACCATTTTTCCCTCCCATGATTTATCCGTGTCTCCTATGATTGAGTTTTAAAATATTGGTTTGAGCTTTGAGTTAAAAGTTGAGAATTTGGAGAGTTTTGAGTTTGAAAGGCTAAGTTGTTAAGAAAATGGCTTCTGTGTCTTTTGGAGTTCCAAATGTCGGAATGGAATTCGGTCGATTCCATCAGTGTCGAAATATGAAATTTGATATGTGAGAGTTTTTGGTTTCAGATTCTGAGTCTTTTTGAGGATTTGAGGTCCTGAGTTGTGAAATTATGGATTTTTAGCCTTTGAGTTGACTTTGTCAACATTCGGGCTTCGGATGCTCGGATCAGAATTCTGAGGGTTCCATTGGATTTGAGGGGATGATTTTACGTCTAGTTGAGGTCTTTGATAATTTTTGAGAGGTCCCGAGCTTATTTTAGCCTTTTAGGCGTCAGTTAGTTTCTTGTGGGTTTCACGGATGTCGGGTTAAGGAGACCTCAGATTCGTGTTTTGATTGTTCCATTGAGTTCGGACGTCAAATATAATTTGTTTGCATATCTGGTTTGTGTGTATGGGGTTCCGAATGAATCTCGATGGTCCTTTCAATGCTTTGAGAGTTGGCCGTGTTTTCTGGTGCAGCAGGCCTCGCTTTTGCGGATGCCTGTCGCTTAAACGACCTCCGTTTTTGCGAAGGAGGCCTCACTTTTGTGAAGGCCACACTTTTTATGGGGTTCGCTTTAGCAAACCGCTAGTGTCTTGTATAATAACTGAGAGGGTTTTTGCTGCAAATTTCGGGGTTTAAGCCCCATTTCACCATTTTTGAACTTGGAGAACCCTTGGTGGCGAATTCTGAAAGGATTTTCTATGCTAGATCAGTTGGGTAAGTGTTCTTGATCCTAAACCTTTATTTTTCATTGATTAATTATGAATTTTAGCATCAAAATATGAGGTAATGATTGGTGAATGATGAGGTTTTTTTAGATACAAAGTTCTTAACTAAAATGGAGTTTGTGAACTGATTATAAGTTCTATTTCGAAATGATTTTCCCTAATGAGTTCTTAAAGCCTTAAGTAAGGTTTTCAAGTATTAAATTTTGAATTCAAACCTTAATTTTGGAATCGGGTATTGTTTTGATTAACCTACCTTTCAAGGGAAATGTTGTGAGTGTTTTTGTGTCCGAAAAGTGATTATGAATACTTGCTTGTGCATAAATTGTGTGGCTTTGGAAGTGATTCGGAAGGGGAAAACTCAATTATTAGAGTGATTGTTGATTGGTTTAAGGCAAGTGGCTTCCTAAACCTTGTATTCTAGTTGAATTCGTATGCTTCCTTCATTGATTGTATGTTGCGAGTAATGGGGATGAGATGAAGGGTTTTAATTGTCCACTTGTAATATTTAAATGAATAAAAAGGGGTTGAAATGAAAAAGGCTATATGATGAATATGATGATGTGAATTGCCTTATTGTGACCCTTGTTGATTGATTGATGAAATGCTTGAAAACATGATTTGGACTTGAATTGTATGAATTGTTCTCTCTTCTGTGTGGTGTGATATTGCTTGTATCCATTGATTGTGAACACCTTGATAAGACATGTGATGATTTATGATGCCATGTCTTTATCGGCGAGTGTTTATAAAGCCGATGAGAAATGGTTCTAGCTAGTGATTTGATATAAAGCGATGAGAAATGGTTCCAGCTAGTGATATAACGCCGATGGAAAATGGTTCCAGCTAGTGATATAAAGCTGATGGGAAATGATTTCTGCTAGTGATGTGATATAAAGCCGATGAGAAATGGTTCTGTCTATTGATGTAATATAAAGCCGATGGAAAATGGTTCTGGCTAGTGATGTGATATAAAGCCAATGGGAAATGGTTCAGGCTGGTGATATTGTGGCGATGGAAAATGGTTCCGGCAAGAGATTGATTATTGTGACCTGATGCATTTAATGCTTATGCGTGACTTACTTGTTGATTGTGATTGATGTACTTGTAACGTGTAACAAAACTACTTGACATTGTGATTGATTTATTTGATTTGTTGATTGTTGAATTGTGAAGATTGAACTGTGTATATTGGGCC
Organism: Solanum etuberosum; assembly: GCA_029582245.1. Lineage (NCBI taxonomy): Eukaryota > Viridiplantae > Streptophyta > Magnoliopsida > Solanales > Solanaceae > Solanum > Solanum etuberosum. The sequence goes on from JAJONR010000051.1 coordinate 25,173, forward strand.
TTGTGAGCCGTGTATTGTAGAATTGCTAGGTTGGGCTAATTTCTATGCAGGTTGTAGTTTGAGGAGGTTCGGTTGGAGTGTAAGGGGTATTCGATTTCTAGCTAGTTTCTTTGTTTAGTAGGTTGCTTGTTAGGTACCGTGTTGTTGGTACTCACCCATTGCTTCTACACTTGTGTAGGTTCCGAGCCCGGACCCATGTGACAATCTTCTTCTTTTCCTAACAGTCGAGGCTTGTTGAAAGATTTGAGAGGTAGCTTCTTGTCATCCTGACGGGCCCTCTTTCCCTTTTTCTTTTAAGCTTTGCTGTATTTGAGAAACAAAGACTGAGACTTGTATTTATCTTTGAATTATGTATTTTCATTAGTGTCTTGTACACGTGACAACTAGGTTTTGTGTATTGTTTTAGAATGAATAAGTTGTTCGCCTTTGTCTTGTTCTTGCTTTATTGTTTTCCACATTTTCTTTCTTTTCATTGGGTTGAGGCTCACTTGTCTTGGTGGGAATAGACAAGTGTCATCATGTCCGTTTTTGGATCGTGACAAGGGGTGGGGTGATAAAAAAAACTATTAAATTTTAATAAAAAAACAAACAATTTTTTTTGGGGATTGGGGGAGGGGGGGTCTGGTAGGGGTGGAGTGATAAAAGATATTAAAAAGATTTTATTTTTAAAGCTTTAAATAAGATCCATACTATAATATGGGTACCCATACTATACATTGGGTAACTCATTTTTATCCATTTAAAAATATGAGTCGAGTCAATTATTTTTTTCATTTTTAACTCGTTTTCAACCGACTTATATTCGACTCGACTCGCTCATTTTTCACTCCTATATATAGCTAACACAACGAGTAATCACTATAAAGGAAGTGCAGTTCATTATCTACAACATAATGTAATTAGAAAGATGCACCTACATAGAATTACATGCATCAATCTATTTTACACAAATGAAGAATGTAAAAAATCGTGTATACAACTATCTAATCGTTTTAGTTAATGTCCATGGATTTCTTCTGTTAGCAGAATCCTTCCACCTTCGCAGTATAATGGGTAATATCCAATATCATGGGGGATGATCTTATGATGCTCGACCACTTCTGCGAGGCTTTTTCTTTGAGCTAGCTGCATATACACATATAAACATCGAGCAAAAATATTAGGTTATATAAAACGAAAAAAATGCAACAAAATCATATTCTTTTTCTTGAAGTCAAATTCAACTGCCGAAACTCCAAAAAAACATGATAATTAACTGTCTCAACATCAAATATTTTGGTCCAAATGCATCAAGAGATGCCTCCGATAAGTTGAGGATTATCCTTTGAATATTTTAATCCCCAATATTCACCATGCACATAAGCATTTTAAATTTCCAAGGATACACAATTTCACATTAAAGGATGAGACTTTTTTTTTAAAGAGTTGTGATTTTTTCAAAATGTTGTGACTTCTCCGATGAGTTGTCATCTTTTCAAAATGTTGTTACTTTTTAGCTGCGACTATTCGAAAGGATTGTGACAGGTTGTGACTGTTTTGAAAGGTTGTGACTTTTCTAAAAAATTGTGACTTTTTTTAATGAGTTGTGACCTTTCTGAAGAATTGTGACTTTTCTGAAGTGTTGTGTCTCATCTGATAAGGTATAACAAACACATGCTCGTACTACCTTTGTTGGCAATAAATAGAGGAGTTCCCTCACATTTTTAAACTGTAAATTTTCTATGTTTTCTATTCTTATTAGTCTTCTTCTTAAAACACAAATTTAGTACATATTCTATATTTATTTATATGATAATATAAAATCTATTAAAAGAAAACACCTTTTTACACATTGAAAGATTGTGACTTTTCCAAAGAGTTGTGACTTTTCCAAAGAGTTATGAGTTTTCCGAAGGGTTGTAGTTTTTTCAAAGAGTTGTGACTTCTCCGAAGGATTGTCACTTTTCCAAAGAGTTGAAACTTTAGCAAACACCAGACCGTTAATATGTCTGCTTGTGCTGCCTGCTTATTCCTCTGGATGATTCAATTTTTACATCACAACAAAATTGTGGCCCATTTGAATATTGCCCATTTACTTGAAAAGTGTAATTGTATTGCTTACCACATTTTTACATAGAAAAAAAATGAGATCCACTTGAATATTGTCATTTTACTTGCAAGTGTGGGCTCTGTGTATATTTGTAATTTATTTAGTTTGTTTTTATTTGTTCACTTTAAATACGAGTATTCTAGAACAATAATCATATTAATTGATATATAATCATAAATCTTGAAAATGATTTGAAATAAGTAATTAATGTTGAGGATAAAATATGGAAAAAAATAAAATTCTTGATACGCTAAAAGTGAGAAGTAAAAATAAAAATATATTTGTAATATAGTGGACATAGACGTAAACCGATGGATTCTACTATATGTCAATGATAAGATTCCATCAAAATTCAAAGGACAAACAAAATATTGTTTAGAAACTCCGTATTCTTTTTGTTGACATAAAATATTTAAAAAATACTTATGTGGTTGCTCATTTTATTTAACTTCTAAGTTATTTGTTTGAATAAAAATTACGATTCACATTTTCTTCAAAATTCAAAATAAATTTTACTTTATCTGAAAATTAATGTTTGGTTGTGAAAATTTAAAATTTAATTTGGAGTTATGTCTCAAATTTAGAAAACAACTTATAAATTATTTCAATTACTCTAAAAAAAATATAATCAATGGCTATAAAAATTTATTGGCCAGTACACAACACGAGTTATCGTAACTAGTACTATGTAGAAAAGTGAAAATTGTGGATGACTAAGGACAATTTGAAAAATTCATCTTCATATAAGGGTAAAATAATAATTATCTAATCATGGTTAAAAAATCTAGAATGATTCAATTTGATTTTCTTTCCATTTCAATTTGATTTTTATTTGTTACCTTCTAATTTATTTTTCAATTTTGGTATACATTTATTAAATATTTTTACAAATTTCCAGTTCTTTTCATCTTTTTATGTGACTTTGCAATATTAAGTTAGTTTTTCTCTTAAAAATTTTCAAAGTTGGTTTCATTAGGGGAAACTAAGTAAATACCCCATAAAAGCAAAATAATTACAAACATATGCCCCTTTATATTCACACCCCACTAAATAATTTCACTATATATCCCCCTCTCCCAAACTAATTACGCTTAACTGATACTAAATAAGTGTCATATACTCTGTTAGTATCATTAAGGCTGATAATTTCACTTAATTGATACAAAAGTAGTGTGTATGTGTGTATCTATATATACTGATTTAGTATCATTAAAGCAGATAATTTCTCTTAATTGATATATATATATATATATATATATATATATATATATATACTCTTATTGTATTATTAACTAATGAATAATTTCCGAACAAGAAACTTATCATGTTAAAAAATTAAAACAAAAGAAATATAAAATAAGTGATCAAAGATATATGAATGAACCAAAAAACTGTAAACAAAATAAATTAAAGGGGCTCGTATAGTGTTTAGTGGAAAATAGCAAAAGCAAAAGAAATTGCAGACACTTCAAGTTTCCTCTACGTGTCAATTGGAGAAGGACATATTTAGCGGAGCTAAGATTTTGATGTACATTATCTTTAAAAATATAATTCTCTAATATGATCCTCATCCATTCACCAAAAAATTGTGCCAAAGGTAATGTATTTATATTAATAAAGAAAAAAAGGCAAAAAAGAAGAAGGAAATTAAATATTGTTCAATATGAACATATAATTCTCTTTAGTTATGCTTTGCCCATTTTTCATATAATAGTGATATTCAAATCTCCTAAAATTTCTAGGTATATCTTACTTTCTATCAGTATTGGTATTGGTTGGTGTACCACATCGATCGAGTATGGAGTTATTTTTCTTTTTATATTATTTGAGAAATTTTCAATTTCTGATTTACCCATTGGACTTGAGTCGGGCCTAAAGTTCATTTTTTTTAAATCTCGGTATATGTTGAATGAACATTGGGCTAAACTCAAATCCAACCGACAAATCAATGATTTTGACTTGTCCAAGCCATATTAAAGGATTCAGATATCTCATCCCTCATCGACGTGGGATATCATCTTCATAACCAGTTAACAAAATATTAATTTGATCGTTTAGAAAATATGTCATCCAATATTTTTTTTCTTATTCAGTATATTAATAACACATGTTATTTACTTATCTCTTTAAGTAGATTAATGCAGTGATATAACATTTATAATAAAATTGTAACATGTTTGTTTTTATTGAGCTTGGGTCTACTGATAATTCATATACCTCTTATTTTCGGTGCTTAAAAATATAATTCTTAATTCTGAACTATGATTTAATAATATATTTTTTAGGGTGCTATAATTGTCTCTTTTACCTTTTTCTATTCAATTTGATACTCTTTCTAACAGATGCAATCAACTCAGACATCCCCGATTTGTCAGGTGTTATGGTAATTTTTCTAGAGGTTTCACTATAGCTGCCAAGAACTTCCCATTGTTAGAGGAATTGAGATATTTACTACACAACAATTACTGAAGATGATGCAGAAAGTGTTACTGAAGATGATGCAGAAAGTGTTGGTCGTTCTTACCCACTACTCAAGTTCCTTATATTAAATGACACTTCATTTGATTTAGTGGGATCTCCAGCATCAGAAGACAATGATAAAGCTCTAACGATTTTCAAAAATATGTTTGAATTGCGATACCTTTCATTTTGTACAAATAACATGACATATGAAGGACTGCAAGCAATATTTGAAGGTTGTCCAAATTTTGAATCGCCTAACTTGGGGTTCTACTAGTTATTGTGTCGATCTGGAAAAGGTTTTACTGGGTGGCTATATGTCATTAATAAAAGAAAGAAAAGTGGTAGGGGGCTAGTAGGGGGTGGGGTGGTAAAAAAAACTTAATTTTTTTATATAAAAAAAGGTCAATTTCTTTTTACATTTTTTTGGGAATAGGTGGGGGGGGGGGGTGGTGGTGGTAGGGGTGGGTGGTAGAAAAAACTTCAACAAAATTGAATTATTTTTATAAAAAAGTTTTTTTTTTCATTTCATTGGGGATTGCGGGGGGGTGGGGGTGGTGGGGTGGTAAGAAAAACTTCAATTTTTAAAAAACTTTTTTAATAATTTTTTTTAATCTTACATTCTTTTGGTATGGGGGGGGGGTAGGGGTGTGCATCAGTCGGTTCGGTTTTATGTATTATCAGTTCGGTTCATCAGCTTTTGGTATTTAAATACGCTGAACCAATACCAAATTAATAAGATATTTTTATCGGTTTTTGATCATTAACGGTTCAATTTTGGGTTTACCCATTAAGAAAATGCTCATAAAATAAATATATGATTTCTCACTTCTCTAACAATTTGGCGCGATACAGTGAGACAAGCAAGTCAGCTGTAAATGGTTTGATATAATGAAACAAGAAATATAGAGAGAAATTGCATCAATAAGAGTAGATGTAGTACGAAGGCAACAATTACATGTTACAACCAAAAACATAATATGAAATTTCTGATGTGAAGTAGAAGTACTGTGATGTGTGAAGTATGAATTGTGTACCATAGTGTAGAGTACTGATATAGTGTCTTGTTATGTTAAACTATTAATATTTAATATTTATGAAGTCTATAGTAGTAAATTACTATCGTCTTAATGGGTTATCAGTTTGACCAATAACTCAATACTGAAAACCGATAACCAATATTTTTTTTTATAAAACCATTAAAAATCTATTAAACCAATAGCAATAACCCAATAACATTTTTTTCGATTCTATTTATTGGTCGGTTCGATTTTTGCATGCCCCTAGGAGTTATTAGGGGGGGGGGCTGGTAGAGGGGTGGGGTGATAAAAAAACGTTTTAAAAAACTATTATTCTTTTATCAGAAAACAAACTATTTTTTTGGGATTGGGTAGGGGGGGGGGGTGGTGGCTGGTAGGGGTGAGTGATAATTTTTTTTTAAAAAGATTTAATTTTAAAGCTTTTAATAAGATTCCTACTATAATATGGGTACCCATTCGTTTTATCCATTTAAAATATGAGTCGAGTCAATGACTTTATCCATTTTTATTTAACTCATTTTCAATCGACTCATATTCAACTCGACTCGCTCGTTTGCCACTCCTCTATATAGCTAACACAATGAGTAATCACTATAAAGGAAGTGCAGTTCATTAATAACAACATAACGTAATCAGAAAGATGCACCTACATAGAATTACAAGCATCAATCTATTCTACATAAATGAAGAATCTACAGAACCGTATATAAAACTGTCTAATCTTATCAATTAATGTCCATAGATTTCTTCAGTTAGCTGAATCCTTTCACCTTCGCAGAATAATGGGCAATAACTAGTATCATGGGGGGTGATCTTAAGATGCACCACCACTTCCGCGAGGCATTTTCTTTGAGCAAGTTATATATACACATAGAAACATTGAGCAAAAATGTTAAGTTATTTAAATCTAACATATGAAAGAAACTTATATCTTTTTTTCTTGAAGTGAAATTCAACTGTTGAAACTCCAAAAAAACATGATAATTAATTTCCTCAACATCAAATATTTTGGTCCAAATGCATCAAGAGGATGCCTCTAATATAACACCTTGTATCCTAGAACGACTAACCAGCAGGCTTTTCAGATGTTGCAGGTGCCACCGACGGGTGCCACCGACAGACCGTAGGTGGGGTCTGTGGTTGGCCACCTGCAACCCGCCCAGAAAACCCCGACCCAGGACCAGGACCTAAGGACCGTAGGTGGGACCATGGTCCGTGGATCGAGGTCCGCAGAAAATCCCCAAAAAACCCTGACCCACGACCAGGACCTACGGACCATAGGTGGGACCACGGTCCGTGGACCAGGTTCGTGGATCGTGGTCCACAGATCTCATTCTCTGAAGCCAATCGAAGACCGAACAGGACGGACCGTAGGTGGAACCACGGTCCGTGGACCAGGTCCGTCGTTGGCCCCGACAGCTTTTAAGTCACGGGTCGTTTGGTCTTTTTCCCTATGCGTTGGACACCTAAAATATGTCGTTTAACCTCTAAACTACGTGGTTTTGGTCAGTTTTAGCCTAGAAACTAAATTAGAACCTAACCTAATCAATCATTCACCAAAAATACAGCAAACTTAGAACGCAAAGAGGAGAAAGAGTCGACCAAGCCCTTTCCAAGAACGCAACAAGGTTTCATTAGTTTCAGCCTCGAAATTGAAAGATTTTTCTGTGAAATCCATCATCAGGTATGTGGAATTTCACTAGTCGGTTCCTTTCATCCACTAGGTCCCTAGATTTAAGTCAGATTCTTGATTCCCTACATATTATCTAGACCTAGGATTTTCTTGAACTTTAGAAATTGTTGTGATTTAGCTGTTAGAATGTTCCAAATCTGATTACCATGTTTTTGTAGCACCGTTGCTTAGTTCCTTGCATGAAATACAGAATCCTAGTTGTGTAGATTCATTTAGTTCATGAATTACACATGCTAGGCCAGTTTAAACAGTTATACATGCCTAAGATTTCGAATGTTTCATTGTCAGTTATAAATGTCGAATTCTTAGTTAGCATGTCAGAATAATGAGCTATCCAGTATAATTCAATTATGTTACATTATTCATATTTCTAGTTGGGAGTAGGCTTAGACTGAGTGGACTAGGGTTCAACGTACATGAATAGTCCTAGAACTACGTGCCCCCATAGGTTTATAAATCCCCTCTGTGGGCATCATTTCAGTGATCACGCCAGTCATGCCTATATACCTCTGGCAGGGTATATTGGGTCCTCTCGATGGGGAGTATAGATTGGACTCCACGTTTAGCTCACGTGGTTTTATGTCGGTTATTAGTAGCTCCCACAGTCAGATTTTTATGCATTTGACCAGGTTTTCAGTTGTACTTCAGTATTCAGTTTTAGCATGCTATGTACTTGGTCATTGCATTCAGTTCAGTTCATTTCAGTATGCTTTCCAGTATGTTCATATTATATCATTGTTCAGTTTGTTGCTGCAGTTCATATGTTTTGTTTAGCTTTTATTCTATCCTGCATGCTCAGTACATTCCAAGTACTGACGCATACTCTGCGCTACATCTTCTCGTGATGTAGGTTCAGGTCCTCAACATCCAAATCACGCATAGATCGGTTCCCGATCTCCAGTTCAGCAGCTTCAGTGGTGAGTCTACATTCTTTGAGGACAATAGACATGTTTCCTATTTCAGTCTTTTATTTTAGTTTCAGTTTTTACTAGAGCTAGCTGGGGTATGTCCTAGCATCTCTAGTCAGTTAGTGTCTTATTTTAGACATAGACAGATTCAGCTTTAGCTTTTGAGTTATAGTTCAGTATTCTAAACTCTTTTTCAATTTTTATATATTCAGACTTAGATTGGGTATTCCCCATCATTTAGTTTATCTCATGTCTTATGTTTCCGCACAATATTTTTCTTAAGTATGCTTATGGTATGCCAGCTCAGGGTTAGCTTGGGGTCACTCATGATCCTAGGTCCCGTGTTAATGTCAAGGGGGTAGCCTCGGGGTGTGATAAACTTGGTATCAGAGCATTAGGTTTAACTGTCTTAGGATGTCTGAAAAGCCGCACTAAGTAGATTTCTTTTCTTGGTTGTGAAGTGCACCACGTCTAATGAGAGGGAGGCTACAAAGTGTTTTAGGAAAAACTTCACTTTCTTTCTATTCTTATCGTGTGTGAGTATAAACTCTATTCAATCTCCTTCTAACACCTGCTCTTCGCATTTCAGGAAACTGCCTCCCAGAAGAGCTAGCGCAAGGAATCAGCCAGCAACTCCAGCAGACCCATTGAAGGAGCAAGTTATGCATGCCGAGTTTAGGGCTGCTTACCAAGTACTTGTTCAGGCCATGACTACCCAGGTAAATCAGTAGGTTGTGGTCCCAGCTCTTCCACAGAATAACACTGCTACAACAAGAATCCAAGACTTTACTCGGATAAACCCTACAGAGTTTCATGGGTCTAAGTCAAAATAAGATCCACAAGAGTTTTTTGACAACATCTAAAAGGTAACAAACATTATGGGTGTCACTCAAGTTGAGAGTGAAGATTTGGCCGCCTATTAGTTGAAGGGAGTGGCCTACACTTGGTACCAGCAGTGGAAGGAATCTTGTGGTATTAATGCATGTCCAGAAAATCTTTCAGAACCCTTATCAGTCTCTACTCCAGTAGGTGACTCAGCTATAGCTAGAAGGGTATACAAAAATTGCCCTGTCTCAGTCTTTTAGACAGTCACCTCAACAGATCTTGTAGAGTTAGAAATGGTAGACTTTGATTTCATTCTAGGCATGGATTGGTTACATTCCTGTTATGCCTCAGTCGATTGTAGAACCAATGTTGTTCGGTTTCAGTTTCCAAACGAACCAGTCATAGAATGGAAGGCTAGTAGCTCAGTGCCTATGGGTTGATTCATTTCTTACCTTAAGGCCAGCAAGATGATTTCGAAGGGGTATATCTATCATTTAGTTCGGGTTAAGGATTCTTTCTCTGAAACCCCAGCTTTTGAGTCAGTTCCTGTAGTAAATGAGTTCCCAAAAGTGTTTCCAGAAGATCTTCCTAGAGTTCCTCCCGTAAGGGAAATCGACTTCAGAATTGATCTCCTTCTAGATACCCAGCCTATTTCTATTCCTCCTTACAGAATGGCTCCAGCAGAGTTTAAGGAATTGAAAGAGCAGTTGAAAGACCTTCTAGATAAGGGCTTCATCAGACCTAGTATTTTGCCATGGGGTGCTCCAGTGTTATTCGTGAAGAAGAAATATGGTTCTCTCAGGATGTGTATTGACTATCGAAAGTTGAACAAAGTCACTATCAAGAGTAAGTACCCTATCCCCAGGATTGATGACTTGTTCGACCAACTTTAGGGTGCTAGTCATTTTTCAAAAATAGACCTCAAATCCGGTTATCATCAGCTCAGAGTCAGAGATAGTGACATCCCAAAAACAACCTTCAGAATTCGATATGGTCATTATGAATTTGTAGTTATGTCTTTTAGACTAACCAATGCTCCTGCAACTTTCATGGATTTGATGAACAGGGTGTTCAAGCAGTATTTGAACTTATTCTTTATCGTCTTTATTGATTATATTCTCATTTACTCTAGGAATGAGAAATAAAATGTGACTCATTTGAGGGTTGTCTTGCAAACTCTCAAAGATCGCCAGTTATTTGCTAAGTTTAGCAAATGTGAGTTTTGGTTGCAATCTCTTGCTTTTCTTGGTCATATAGTATCTAGCGAAGGGATCCGAGTGGATTCTCAGAAGATTGAGGCAGTGAAGCAATGGCCCAGACTCACATCTCCTACAGATATTAGAAGTTTCCTAGATTTGGATGGTTATTATAGAAAGTTTGTGGAAGGATTTTCATCCATAGCTTCTACATTGACTAAGTTGACTCAGAAAAATGTTAAGTTTCAGTGGTCAGATGAGTGTGAGAAGAGCTTCTCCGAACTAAAAACTAGGTTGACTACAACTCCTGTTTTGACTCTACCAGAGGGTTCAGAAGGTTATGTGATCAATTATGATGCATCTAGAGTCGGCCTAGGTTGTGTGTTGATGCAGCGAGGTAAGGTTATAGCTTATGCTTCTAGACAGCTTAAGGTGCATGAGAAGAATTATCTGACTCATGACCTCGAGCTTGCAGCTGTAGTATTTGCCCTAAAGATTTGGAGACATTACTTGTATGGTGTTCACGTAGATGTGTTCACAGACCATAAGAGCCTTCAGTATGTGTTCACCCAGAAAAATTTGAATCTTCGCCAGAGGAGATGGCTTGAATTGCTCAAGGACTATGATATGAATGTTCTTTACCATCCTGGTAAGGCCAATGTAGTAGCTGAGGCTCTTAGCAGACTATCTATGGGTAGTGTAGCTCATGTTGAGGAACAAAGGAAAGAATTAGCAAAGGATGTTCACCAGCTTGCTCGTTTAGGAGTTGTTCTTACAGACTCGTCAGATGGTGGAGTAATAGTCCAGAATAGCTCTGAGTCTTCATTGGTAGCGGAGGTTAAGGATAAACACGACAGTGATACTATATTGTTTCAGTTGAAGGGTGCAGTTCATCAACAGAAAGTTGAGGTTTTCTCCCGGGGGGAGATAGTGTGCTTCGCTACCAGGGTCGTTTATGTGTTCCTAAGGTGGGTGAGTTGAGACAACAGATCCTTATAGAAGCCCATAATTCTAGGTATTCTATTCATTCAGGTGCCACTAAGATGTACCGTGATCTGCGGGAAGTCTTTTGGTGGAATGGCATGAAGAGGGATATAGCAGATTTTGTGGCTAAGTGCCTGAATTGTCAGCATGTGAAGCTAGAACATCAGAAATCAGGAGGTATGACTCAAGAGATTAACATTCCTATATGGAAGTGGGAAATGATCAACATGGACTTCATTACGGGTTTACCTCGTACTCGCAAATAGCATGATTCCATTTGGGTAATAGTAGACAGAGTTACTAAGTCTGCTCACTTTTTGGCTGTCAAGACTACCGATTCGGTAGAGGACTACGCCAAGCTTTACATTAGTGAGATAGTCAGGTTGCATGGGGTTCCTTTGTCTATTATCTCAGATAGAGGTCCTCAGTTTACCTCTTATTTCTGGAAGTCATTTCAGAAAGGTCTTGGTACCCAGGTAAATCTCAGCACAACATTTCATCCACAGACGGATGGTCAGGTAGAGCGTACCATTCAGAATTTAGAGGACATGTTGAGAGCTTAGATAATCGACTTCAAGGGTAGTTGGGATGATTACCTTCCTCTTATAGAGTTCGCCTACAATAATAACTACCATTCCAGCATTCAGATGACCCCTTATGAGGCATTGTATGGGCCTAGATGCAGATCTCAAGTTAGTTGGTTTGAGATAGGTGAATCAGCCTTGATAGGGACATATTTGGTTCATGAGTCTATGGAAAAGTTCAGCTCATTAGAGATAGACTAAAGACTGCCCAGAGTCGTCAGAATTCCTATGAAGATGTTAGGGGAAGGGACTTAGAGTTTGAGGTTGATGATTGGATTTTTCGGAAAGTGTCACCTATGAAGGGGTGATGAGATTTGGCAAGAAAGGGAAGTTCAGTCCCAGATATGTAGGTCCTTATAGAATCTTGAAAAGGGTTGGTAAAGTGGCTTATGAGTTGGAGTTGCCAACAGAACTAGCAGCAGTCCATCCAGTCTTTCACATTTACTTGTTGAAGAAGTGTGTGGGTGATCCAACATCTATTGTACCATTAGAAAGTGTGGCTGTGAAGGATAGTCTCACTTATGAAGAGGTGCCAATTGAAATCCTTGATCGTCAGGTTCGTAGGTTGAGGAATAAAGAAGTCGCTTCAGTGAAGGTTTTGTGGAGGAGTTAGTCCGTAGAGGGAGCTACTTAGGAAGCAGAAGTAGCCATGAAAGCCAAGTATCCTCATCTCTTTCCTTCTGATTCCATTCTAGCTTGAGGTAATAGTTCCTCTCCAGTCTCTCAGTTTACTTTTGCATGAATTCGGTCTTAATATCATGTTCCTTCAGTTATACTTGCATTTTCAGCGTATTTGCATGTTTTTGGAAATCAGTTAAGCCAGATTTCAGTTTCCTGTACTTAGTGGTAGGGTTTGCAGCTCTTTCCCTCCATAATCAACTAGTTTAGACTTCATTCGAGAATGAATTTTCCCAAGGGGGAGATAATGTAACACCCTGTATCCTAGAAAGACCAACCAGCAGGCTTTTCAGAAGTTGCAGGTGCCACCGACGGGTGCCACCCACGAACTGTAGGGTGACCCACAGACCGTAGGTGGGGTCCGTGGTTGGCCACCTGTAACCCACCCAGAAACTCCCCCAGAAAACCCCGAACCACGACTAGGACCTAAGGACCATAGGTGAGACCACGGTCCATAGAAAATCCCCAGAAAACCCCGACCCATGGCCAGGACCTACGGACCATAGGTGGGACCATGGTCCGTGGATCATGGTCCGTAAATCTCATTCTCTGAAGCCAATCGACGACTGACCAGGACGGACCGTAGGTGGGACCACAGTCCGTGGACCAGGTCCCTCGTTGGCCCCGATAACTTTTAAGTCAGGGGTCGTTTGATCTTTTCCCCTATGCGTTTGACACCTAAGCTACGTCGTTTAACCCCTCAACTACGTGGTTTTGGTCAGTTTTAGCCTAGAAACTAAATGAGAACCTAACCTAAACAATCATTCACAAAAAAATCATCAAACTTAGAACGCAAAGAGGAGAAAGAGTCGACCAAGCCCTTTCCATGAACGCAACAAGGTTTCAGCAGTTCCAGCCCCGAAATTGAAAGATTTCTTCGTAAAATCCGTCACCAAGTATATGGGATTTCACTAGTGGGTTCCTTTCATCCACTAGGTCCCTAGATTTCAGTCAGATTCTTGATTCCCTTCATATTATCTAGAACTAGGGTTTTCTTGAACTTTAGAAATTGTTGTCATTTAGCTGTTAGAATGTTCCAAATAAGATTATCATGTTGTTGTAACAACGTTGCTTAGTTCCTTGCATGAAATTCAGAAATCTAGTTGTGTAGATTCATTTAGTTCATGAATTACACATGCTAGGCCAGTTTAAACAGATATACATGCCTCAGATTTTGAATGTTTCATTGTCAGTTATAAATGTCGCATTCTCAGTTAGCATGTCAGAATAATGAGCTATCCAGTATAATTCAATTATGTTACATTGTTCAAATTTCTAGTTGGGAGTAGGCTTAGACCGAGTGGACTAGGGTTCAGCGTACCTGAATAGTCCCAGAACTACGTGCCCCCGTAGGTTTATAAGTCCCCTTTGTGGGCATCATTTTAGTGATCACGCCAGTCATGCCTCTATACCTCTGGCAGGGTATATTGGGTCCTCTTGATGGGGAGTATACATCGGACTCCATGTTTAGCTCACGTGGTTTTATGTCGGTTATTAGTAGCTCCCACAGTCAGATTTATATGCATTTGACCAGATTTTCAGTTGTACTTCAGTATTCAGTTTTAGCATGTTATGTACTTGGTCATTGCATTCAGTTTAGTTCATTTCAGTATGCTTTCCAGTATGTTCAGATTATATCATTGTTCAGTATGTTACTTCAGTATATATGTTTTGTTTAGCTTTTATTCTATCCTGCATGCTCAGTACATTCCAAGTACTGACGCATACTCTGCGCTACATCTTCTCGTGATGTAGGTTCAGGTCCTCAACATCCAGATCATGCATAGATCGGTTCCCGATCTCGAGTTCAGCAGCTTCAGTGGTGAGTCCTCATTCTTTGAGGACAATAGACATGTTTCCTATTTCAGTCTTTTATTTTAGTTCCAGTTTTTACTAGAGCTAGCTGGGGACATGTCCTAGCATCTCTAGTTAGTTAGAGGCTCATTTCAGCCATAGACAGATTCAACTTTATCTTTTGAGTTATAGTTCAGTATTCTGAAGTCTTTTTCAGTATTTATATATTCAGACTTAGATTGGGTGTTCCCATCATTTAGTTTATCTCATGTCTTATGCTTCCGCACAATATTTTTCTTAAGTATGCTTATGATAAGCTAGCTCAGGGTTATCTTGGGGTCACTCGTGATCCTAGGTCCCGTGTTTACGTCAAGAGGGTAGCCTCGGGGAATGACATCCAATAGGTCTAGGATTATCCTTTGAATATTTTAATCCCCAACCAAAATTTTAATTTCTGGTTCCGGGGAACAGATGCACCATACACATAAGCATTTTAAATTTCCAAGGATACACAATTTCACATTTAAAGATGAGACATTTTTCAAAGAGTTGCTACCTTTCCAAAATATTGTGACTTCTCCGATGAGTTGTGATATTTTCAAAGGCTTGTTACTTTTTAGTTGCGACTATTACAAAGGGTTGTGACTTTCCAAAGAGTTGTGACTTTTTTGAAAGGTTGTGAATTTTATAAAGAGTTGTGACTTTTTTTAATAAGTTGTGACCTTTATGAAGGGTTGTGACTTTTCTGAAGAGTTGTGTCTTTTTTGATAAAGGTGCAAGAAACACATGTTCGTAGTACCTTTGTTGGTTATAAACAGAGGAGTTCCCTCACATTTTTAAACTATAAATTTTCTAAGTTTTCTATTCTTATTCTTCTTCTTCTTAAAACACCCAATTTAGTACATATTGTATATTTATTTATATGATAATATAAAATATATTAAAAGAATACACCTTTTCACATTGAATGATTGTGACATTTCCAAAGGGTTGTGACATTTTCAAAGAGTTGTGACTTTTTCGAAGGGCTGTTACTTTTACAAAGATCTGTGACTTTTTCGAAGGATTGTGACATTTTCGAAAAGTTGTGACTTTAGCAAGCACCAGATCGTCGATATGTCTGCGTGTGGTGCTTGCTTATTTCCCTGGCTGATTGAATTTTTACATAGCAACAAATTGGGGCCCACTATAATACTGCCCATTTACTTGGAAAGTGTAGTTGTGTTGCTTACTACATTTTTATATAGAAAAGAAATGGAGCCCACTTGAATATTGTCATTTTACTTGCAAGTGTGGGGTCTATGTATATTTGTGATTTATTTCATTTATTTTTATTTCTCTACTTTAAATATGAGTATTCTACAACAATAATCCTATTAATTGATATATAATCATCAATCTTGAAAATGATTTGAAATAACTAATTAAGTTGAGGATAAAATATGGAAAAATTAATTTTTTTTATATGCTTAAAAGTGAGAAGTAAAATAAAAATATATTTGTAATATAGTGGACATAGACGTAAACGGATAGATTCTACTATATGTCAATGGAAAGATTCCTCCTAAAATTCAAAGGACAAAGAAAATTTGTTTAGCAACTTCGTATTTTTTTTGTTGACATAAAAAAATGCGTATATTGTCGCTCATTTTATTTAACTTCTAAGTTATTTGTTTGAATAAAAATTATGATCCACATTTTCTTAAAAATTCAAAATAAATTTTACTTTATCTGAAAATTAATGTTTCGTTGTAAAAATTTAAAATTTAATTTGGAATAACATTTCAAATTTAGAAAATAATTTAAAAATTATTTCAAATACTTTAAAAAGAAAAATATATAACCAGCTACTACAAAAATTTACTGGGACCGTGCATGTCACGACCCAGACCGTCGTGATTGGCACCCACACTAACCCTCCGGTTGGAGAACCATTACTACAACCAACTAAACAAAGTAACGAAAACTAGAACATTTAAAGATACAGAAGCAGGTTTAAATGTCTAAGAAATATGGAGTTCCCATAAACTTTGAAGTTCAACAAAACAACTAACAAACTATTACGGAAGATAACCCCTAGAACTGAAAGTCATCGTACCAAAACTACTAACCAACAAGTCTAAGAGAAAAGGGTACAAACCCAAAACTAAACATACAAATAAATCTAATTAGAAAGTCTGAGTCCGAAAAGAATGGACTAAACAATAGAGGACCCATGGCAGCCTGAAAGAACTGGCTCACCCTTTAATCCGGTCTCGATCAGTGATCTCCTAGCTGAGGTCTATCCGTAGCCGCCTGAAGATTCTCTGTACTCAACAAAGAACAAGCAAGTGCAGTATCAGTACACAATCACAGTGTACTGGTAGGATCACGCGGCTATTCCAGTAAGCGAAACATATACAAGTAATCACAACACAGCAAAGACGCATATACATAATATATAAATCAGTTATCATTTCAGGAGCAATGTACAATTCCACATTCTTAATAATAAGTAAATACGACAGTACAATGGCCATCTCATGGAACCCATACCCAAACTGTTAGTGTGTCGGAACGTGACATCCGATCCAATATATGTGTTAGAACATGACACCCGATCCAATATATGTGTCAGAACGTGACACCAGATTCAAGGTATGTGTCGGAACGTGACACCTAATCCAATGTATGTGTCGGAACGTGACACCCGATCCAATGTATGTGTCGGAACGTGACACCTGATCCAAGGTATGTGTCGGAACGTGACATCCGATCCAATGTATGCGTCAGAATATGACACCCGATCCAATCAGCACAACCACAACCACAATCACACCCATAATGTACATACGCATAATCATAAAATCAAGTATTAGGCTCATGGAATGCAATTGTTCATTCGTACTCATTTCATTAGGTTTTATCTACAGTGCCTCATTCACATACATGCATGCATTATAATGAAGAAATTACCAACATATATCACACAAACATGAAATCAAACCACCACCTACCTCGAAACCAAGCTTGAATCCTCTTAAGACTCTTGAGCCTTCCCTTTTCGGATTCTTTTCGCTTGTTCGTGGTCTAAAAACAATCAATTAAGCAAGGATCAATAAACGAGGCCTAATTACCCGAATTACAATCGACATTATCAACCCTAGGCCAAACCCAAGATTCCAATACCCAACTTAGGGATTTTTACACCATTAACTTCAGGTCAAAACCCTCCCCCAATGATAATTAACCAAGAATCTAAGTTCTACGGATCAAAAAATGGATTAGGGGAGTAAAAACCTTACCTTTAGCGCTAGTAGAGGTGGAAAACTGTCAAGAACTTGCCTTGGGTCGTCTCTTAACTCTCAAGAATGAAAGATGCAGAAAAATAATGAAATTGGGGGTTTTTTCCCGACTTTAGTCGCGACTAGACCGCTACGGCGGACCCCATCCCGTCACAGCGGCCCCGCCTTGGTGGAATTATTCCCACCCTGGCGGCTTGCACAAAGACAGAGAGTCAGAATTTGAGTTCCAAACTCTCATTTCACAACACACCTTCAACCCTTAACGTTCAAAAACTACCTGTTCACGCTAAGATCAGTTTCGGGAGTTCTACTCACCCGAATTCGATTCTGTAAAGTCGTACGGGCTCCCTATCATCTTGGCTATCCACTCATGTGATCAAATTCACAATTAATTCTTGCATTCATTACTAGATTTCCCTAGACCTCAACTGACTCAGATTTCATCCAAATCTGGACTAGGCTAGGAATTCCCAAGTCACTACTCAAAAGTTTTCTGGCCCAAATTCTTTCCCCATTGTCTTTTCCATAACAACGGGAACAGGTTGTTACAATAGATACCAATTTACCCATCACTCGTCCCTGAGTGATAAACTAGGAAAACTGGCTAAGGTAAGAGTAGAGTAGTACCTGAATAGTCAAATAACTGGGGATACTTGTCTCGCATGTCTTTTTTGGTTTCCCAAGTGGCTTCCTCAACCGAACGATGCTTCCATTGAACTTTCACGGACCTTATCTCCTTGGTCCTCAGCTTTCGGACATCGCGATCAAGAATTGCATCCGGTTTCTCCTCATATAGAAGGTCTTTGTTGAACAAAACTGAGTCCCACTTTATGATGTAATCTCCGTCCCCGTGATACTTCTTCAACATGTACACATGGAACACTGGATGGACTCCAGATAGGCTAGGTGGTAAAGCCAACCTAGACGCCACTGGCCCTACACAGTCAAGAATCTCAAATGGCCCGATGTATCGAGGACTAAGCTTGCCCTTCTTGCCGAATCTCATCACCAAATCAGCCCCAAAGGTTTCACATTTTCAGCCTCAAACCAACCAATTGAATACCTACACATCCTCCCATAAAATGCCTTAATTAAGTCATCACAATACTCGAGTGATAAATATTATTGTATGTAAACTTAACTAACAACAAAGATATTCCCAATAACCACCAAAGTTGATCGTACACACGTCTGAAACATGTTATCAAGGACCTTGACACAATCATTAGGACAAATCCTTTCTCACATAATCATGATAAAATCCTAAATCAATGCTCGCTACAATTAGAGGTGGACCTGAACCAACAAAGACACACTCATAATACCCAAACAATCATAGTTCTTATCAACATCTTAATCTCACAACATAAATTTCCACGAGCTTAAGTTATAAAAAGTTGATCTTTAGACAACAAATACTCATCGAGGGATATGTCCAAGCATACAAACCCGCTAACAATACTATCGAATGCTAGATTTAGTAATTGTGATTGTAGATTACCCTTAAGAATAATAGAATTGGACCCAATGATCCCCACTCAACCAAGAGAACATCGCAGAATCGGTACACCTGGTCCCCCACTAGGGATCCACCCATAAAAGAGAAAACACACGTGAGCATAGATAGTGAATCATACTCACAACCATCATAAGCACTCTGACAATTTTCCTTACTCTAAACCAACACTTTTAAATGAAAACCTTTCTTAGGTACTTTAACAATCAAAAGTAATAAACTTTACGACTCAAACCAAGTGTAAGTCTTTTCACATGCTCAATATCTGATACAATTGATCATTCCGCACCTTGAAAATTTATACCTTGACAAAAATATCACCACGAATGTAGACTAACAATGAAATAAAATTGAATTGTAAATTCAACCGTATAACATGATCCCCTTATCTATCGACATTAGCTTATACTTTGAAGATTTTTATGAATTCATGGATCTTCGCTTATCATTGATCGCCTCTCCATCGATCTTACAATATCCTTTGCTAAAAAATCAATCGTACTCATTACTAAACTCAAAAACAAAAACACTTATCATCAAACTCGGGCTAATGTCTGTACGCTCCTTTCTCAAGTCTTTTCCAATAGTTTTTAACCAATATGATGGACCCGTGACACTATTACCATAGCCACAACAAAATGAATGAAATCACGCATCTCTGAACCCAATTATCTAATTCTCTAAAGATACCTCTTTAGCCTTTGCAATCAAATAAAATATTATGTCTCTCACCTCTCTCTAAAGGTTGTACTTCATCCCACTATTTTTTTCTTCATTATGACTCTAGCTCTTTTAAATTCTATTCAAGTGTGTCCCACCATCTCTTAAAACTTTCCATACAACGACGTTACTCACCAAACATTAGAAAACCACAACCTTAGATACTCACAAGTCGTAATTACTATACAAAATTTACTGAACCAATAATCTTATTATATGGTTGCATCCCATCACAATCCATCACAAACTCTTATTACCATTATGCTCAGTTAGCCCTGGCTATCAATACGAAGTCAACTTTTTCATCGACATGACACCTCAAACCCAGGTATACTCATCAAATTCAAAGGACTAACTCAATTTTATACGCACTTTCTTACTAAAATCTTCAATTGCCTTCACCCAAGTATACTAAATGGGACTGTCACGCCCCGAGGCTACCTCTTGACATAGCATGGGACCTAGGATCACGAGTGACCCCAAGCTAACCCTGAGTTGGCATATCATAAGAAAACTAGACATATCTATGAAAAGATAACTAATGCAGAAACTAAATCATGAAATAACTAAATGAATAGGAATACCCAATACTGGTCTAAATATATAAATACTGAATTCGAGTTTAATGATATTGAACAATCACTCAAATGCTAAATCTGAATCTAAAACTATGTCTGGAAAAGCCTCTAACTAACTAGAGTTGCTGGGACATGCCCCCAGCTAACTCTTACAAAACTGAAACTGAAATGAAAGACTAAATTTGAAAAACATGTATATTGTCCTCGAAGTATGAGGACTCACCACTGAAGTTGTTGAATGTGGATCAGGAACCGATCTACGCGTGATCTCAATGCTGAGGACTTGAACCTACATCATGAAAAGATGTAGCGCAGAGTATGCGTCAGTACTTGGAAGGTACTGAGCATGCAGGATAGGATAAAAGCTGAAAAAAACATATAACTGAAAAAAGTATACTGAGCAATGATATAATCTGAACATGATGGAAATACTGAAATATGCTGAAATGAACTGAACTGAATGCAATGACCAAGTACATAACATGTTGAGACTGAATATTGAAGTATAACTAAAAACCTGGTCGAATGCACTGAAGTCTGACTGTGGGAGTTACTATTAACCGTCATAAAACCACGTGAGCTAAACGTGAAGTCCGATGTATACGCCCCATCTAAAGGACCCAATATACCTTGCCAGGGATATAAAGGCATGACTGTTCGATGTATACGCCTCATCGAGAGGACCCAATATACCTTGACAGGGGTATAAAGACATGGATGACGTGATCACTAAAGATGATGCCCAACAGAGGGAACTTATAAACCTACGGGGGCACGTAGTTCTGGGACTATGAGGGTATGCTGAACCCTAGACCAACTCGGTGCTAAGTCTACTCCCAACTGGAATGTGTATAAACAACATACTGAAATACTGGATAGCTCAATGTTCTGACATGCAAATTTGAGAATGTAACATTTAAATACTGACAATGAAACATTCAAAACTGGAGCATGTATATCTGTTTAACTGACCTAGCAAATGTAATTCATGAACTAAGAGAATCTACACAACTAGGGTTCTGAATTTCATGCAAAAAACTAAGCAGCGATTTCACGAAACATGATAATATGATTAGGAATACTATAACAACTAATTCACAACAATTCTCTAAGGTTCTAGAAACCCTAGGTCTAACCAATATATAGGGAATCAAGAATCTGACTGAATTCTAGGGACCTAGTGGAAGAAAGGAATCCACTAGTGAAATCCCACATACCTGGTGACAAAATTCATGGAGAAATCTTTCAATTTCGGGGCTGGAATTGAAGAAAACTTGCTGCATTCTTGGAAGGGATTTGAGTCGCTTCTTTCTCCTCTTTTGTTCTAAGCTTGGTGAATTCTAGAGAATAATCGTTCTGAGTAAGTTCTGACTAAGTTACTATGCTTAAACTGAGTAAAATGACGTAGTTTAGGGGTTAAACGACATAGTTTAGGTGTCCAACGCATACGGGAAAAGACCAAAATGACCCCACTTAAAATCTGATATTGGCCGACCACGGGCCCTATGACGGACCGTCAACGGGACCACGGACCGTCAAGTGGGTCGTGGTCCTTGGCCAGTGGCTACTGGTTCTAGGTGGCCTAACCACGAGCCCTACCATGGCTTGTGTGAAGGACCACAGACCGTGAAGGCCACCGTGGTTCCTCACTTGAGCTGGTGGTCTGCTGGCTCAGGTTCACGGACGCCACCATAGCCCGTCGTCAAGACTACGGCCCGTGGAGGGCTCCATGGTCTTACGCCTGGGCATGGTGGGTTCTGCCTGGCTCCCACAAGCCTTCCCACGGCTCGTGAGGTGGTCCACGACCCGTGAAGGGCTCCATGGTCCACCACTGCTAGGAGGGTGTGATCCACGAGCAGGTCGACGGACTGTGGTTCCTTTCACGGTCCGTGAACCCTGCCGTGGTTCACTGTTTTCTAGTGTTTTTCTGCTGAAACTTCTAAGTCTGATTTTCGAGGTGTTACAGGGACTTTCTTTATCCATAATCTTGTCATTCCGGTATCAATCCACTCCTTTATGGATTAAGATAGAATCGCCAGTCCTCATACTACCCTCCTTCTTCTTAACAAACAAGACAAGAGTACCCCATGGGGAATCTCTAGGACGGATGAAACCTTTATCAAGAAGCTCTTGGATTTGAGCTTTAAGATCTCTCAATCCTACCGGAGTCATGCGATAAGGAGGAATGGAGATGTGGAGAGTGCCAGGTTTCAAGTCAATGCAGAAATCTATATCTCTATCCGGAGGCATACCAGGCGAATCGGTAGGAAACACTTCCTTGAATTCAGACACTACAGAAATAGACTCAATAGAAGGAGACTCAACATCAACATCCCAAATATGAGCCAAATACGCCAAACACCCTTGCCCCACCAGTTTCCTACCCCGCACGAAAGATATGACCTTAGCTGGCTTAGGCTTGTACACCCCTTCCAACTCTAACCTTTCCCTACCCGGGATCTCTAGAGTTACCGACTTAGCATTACAATTAAGCACAACATAATAGGGGGACAACCAAGTCATGCCTAAGATTATATCAAAGTCAGTCATATCCAGAATAACCAAATCAGCCCAAGTCTGAAAACCCATAAACATAACAGGACAAGCACGATATACATTGGCGACTATGACTGACTCTCCAAATGGGATAGAAACATGTATGGGGGCATCAAGCACATCAAAACCCGCATCAAATCCCAAGGCAAACTGAACTGACACATATGAATAAGTAGAACCCGGATAAAAAAATAGTAGCCATCCGGTCACATAAAATAATAGTACATGCGATCACTACATCTGACGCCTCAGCCTCGGTCTTTCCCGAAAAGGCATAAAACTGAGCCCTGTCATCTTGACGGGCAACCTCCTTGCCTGGCTGCACTGATCCTCTACCTGCATTACCATTTCCCCGACCTCCACGGCCTCGCTGATTTCCTCGTCGCCCACCTTGTGGACGTCCTCTGCCATTATTACCGCTGCCCACGGGTACCACTGCTCTGGTCTGCTGCGGTACGGGGTCAGACATGCGTGGATGGGGACAATCTCTCCTCATATATCCAGATTCTCAACAATTGTAACACACTTAATAACTTAACCAAGTAAGCATAGCTGTTATTGGAGTAGTCGTATCATGACCCTCTTTAACATACACTCAATCTAGGAAATCGTAGTAGAGATTCTAACCTCAATTGTCGCAACATAATTTCATCATTTACTAAGCAACCCATACATGTTATGACAACAAACTAAATGCATTTTCCAAAGTAATAGTGTTCATTATCTAGTCGTCCCTTACAAAACTTTCTTGAATGTTGTCACCTATAAGCTTGAATCTACAAATCTGACCTTAATCCCTTCACAAGCGACAAATTTGCTCTTTTTGACTGAAGCAAAGTGGATTACCATATTTGGATGAAACACAAAATTTGGTCTTATAGGCTGCAACAAATATATTATGTTGCTCTATATTCAAGAACTCATCTCTCCTCCTATCCCTCAAAGTTCAGGGTATATACTTCTCCATAAAGAAAGCTATAAAATGTTTCCCAAGTCTTGAGTAGTTCATTTACTAGTTGGCACTCAACATGAGATAGCCACCACATTTTGGCGTCTCCCATAAACTGGTAAATCATAAACTCAACACCAAATCATTCTACCTTATCAATCTTATGAAGCAGCTCATGACAATCAACAGGAAAATCATAAGAATCTTCAGATTCAGTACCCATGAAGAATGAAGGTTTCAACCTTAAGAACATAAAAAAAACCTCATGACTGTCACTAGTCATTACATGCCCACATTGAATCGGGGAAACACGCTTATTTGGAAGGACACATCTTCTCTTGCTAGTGTTGGTGTTACCATTTCTATTGCTGTAGTTCTGACAATAGAGTGAAGGAGGAAAGATACCAATTGGATTCAAGTAATAGCACGAAGAAAGAAAGAATTGAGTTTTCCTAAAGTCCTATAGCCACTCGAAGAAAAGTACAGACGTCTCTGTACCGTTCTGCAAGACTCTACTAGACTCATTTTGGTATAATGAGATCAACGAACCTAGGGCTCTGATACCAACTTTGTCACGACCCAGACCATCGTGATTGACACCCACACTAACCCTCCGGTGGGAGAATCATTACTACAACCCAACTAAACAAAGTAACGAAAACTAGAAAATTCAAAGATACGGAAGCAGGTTTAAATGTCTAAGAAATATGGAGTTCCCATAAACTCCGAAGTTCAACAAAACAACTAACAAACTATTGCGGAAGTTAACCCCTAGAACTGAAAGTCATTGTACCAAAACTACTAACCAACAAGTCTAAGAGAAAAGGGTACAAACCCAAAACTAAACATATGAATAGATCTAATTAGAAAGTCTGAGTCCGAAAAGAATGGACTAAACAATAGAGGACCCATGGCAGCCTGAAAGAACTGGCTCACCCTTGAATCTGGTCTTGATCAGTGATCTCCTAGCTGAGGTCTATCCGTAGTCGCCTGAAGATACCCTGTACTCAACAAAGAACGAGCAAGTGCAGTATCAGTACACAACCAGAGTGTACTGGTAGGATCACGTGGCTATTCTAGTAAGCGAAACATATACAAGTAATCACAACACAGCAAACACGCATATACAAAATATATAAATCAATTATTATTTCAGGAGCAATGTACAATTCCACATTCTCAATAACAAGTAAATACGACAGTACACTGGCCCTCTCATGGAACTCATACCCAAACTGTTAGTGTGCCGGAACGTGACACCCGATCCAATATATGTGTCGGAACGTGACACCCGATCAAATATATGTGTCGGAACGTGACACCCGATTCAAGGTATGTATGGGAACGTGACACCCGATCCAATGTATGTGTCGGAACGTGACACCCGATCTAAGGTATGTGTCGGAACGTGACACCCGATCCAATGTATGTGTCAAAAACGTGACACCCGATCCAATCAGCACAACCACAATCACAATCACACCCATAATGTACATACTCATAACCATAAAATCAAGTATTAGGTTCATGTCATGCAATTGTTCATTCGTACTCATTTCATTAGGTTTGATCTACAGTGCCTCATTCACATGCATGTATGCATTACAATGAAGCAATTACCGACATATATCACACAAACATGAAATCAAACCATCACCTACCTCGAAACCAAGCTTGAATCCTCCTTAGACTCTTGAGCCTTCCCTTTTCCGATTCTTTCCGTTTGTTTGTGGTCTAAAAACAATCAATTAAATAAGGATCAATAAACGAGGCCTAATTACCTGGATTACAATTGACATTATCAACCCTAGGCCAAACCCAAGATCCCAATACCCAACTTAGGGATTTTTCCACCATTAACTTCAGATCAAAACCCTCCCCCAATGATAATTACCCAAGAATCTAAGTTCTACGGATCGAAAAATGAACTAGGGGAGTAAATCCTTACCTTTAGCGCTAGAAGAGGTGGAAAACTGCCAAGAAGTTGCCCTGGGTCGTCTCTTAGCTCTCAAGAACAAAAGCTGTAGAAAAATAATGAAATTGGCGATTTTCCCCGACTTAACTTGCGACTGGCCCGCTACGGCGGACCCCATCCCGCCACAGTGGCCCCGCCGTGGCAGAACTAATCCCGCCCTAGCGGCTTGCACGGAGACAGAGAGTCATAATTTGAGTTCCAATCTCCCATTTCACAACACACCTTCAACCCTTGACGTTCAAAAACTACCCATTCACGCTAAAATCAGTTTCGGGAGTTCTACTCACCCGAATTCGATTCTGTAAAGCTGTACGGGCTGCCTAACGTCTTGGCTATCCACTCATGTAATCAAATTCATAATTAATTCTCTCATTCATTACCAGATTTCCCTAGACCTCACCTGACTCAGATTTCATCCAAATATGGACTCGGATAGGAATTCCCAAGTCACTACTCAAAAAATTTCTGACCCAAATTTTTTCCCCATTGACTTTTCCATAACGACGAGAACAGGTCGTTACAGTGCACTGCACGACTATCGTAACTAGTACTATTTAGAAAAGTGAAAATTGTGGATGACTAAGGAAAATTTTAAAAATTCATCTTCATATAAGAGCAAAATTGTAATTATCTAATTAGGGTTAAAAAATATAGAATATTCAATTTGATTTTCTTTCCATTTTAATTTGATCTATATTTGTTACCTTCTATTTTTTTTTCCAATTTTGGTATATACATTTATTAGATATGCTTATAAATTTCGTGTTCTCTCCATCTTTTCATGTGACTTTGCAATATTAAGTTAGCTTTCCTCTTCAAAAAATTTCAATTTTGTTTTCATTCAGGGAAACTAAGAAAATACCCCATAAAAGCAAAAATAATTACAAACATATACCCCTTTACATTCATACCCCACTAAATAATTACACTATATCCCCCAACTAATTTCACTTAACTGATACTAAATAAGTATGATATATTGTATTAGTGTCATTAAAACTGATAATTTCACTTAATTGATACTAACTCAGTATATAT
>JAJONR010000052.1:0-31931 GCA_029582245.1 Solanum etuberosum
CTAGAAAAAAAAAAAATGTTGAACAAAAACGATCTTTCTAAAGTTAAGGCAGCAGATCGGTCGGCTGCGGGACGGGGCATAATATGTCTGATTTCTGCATAATACCTAATCTGTCTAATAGTTAGAGGAGGTGTTTCCTATAACTATCATGTTGGCACTATAAAATTCGGCAAGGCCGTGACTTAGAAATTTTTTGGAAGGCTGTGACTATCTAATGTGCCCATTGCGGCATGAGAAAAAAATAATCTATGCTTGGAAAAAGAAAAGTAGTAGACCATAAATTAGTTGTAATAGTTGAGAGTGTAATTGCCTCGAGGGAAAGCAAGGCATTTTGATGGTCAGATTGGATATTATGCGAAAGGGAAATTCAGTCCTCAATCTGCCTGATTGTGAAATGCACTATGTTATTCTATACCGTGCACCTTGCAGATATTCTTAGTCTGAAACTGGGTAGGTGCAAAATGTTTAGAATAATGGTTGTCATTTCTATCTTGGAACTGAAGTGTCCGTTATGTTTACAGTTAGCTGATTCAAGTGTTTTGTGTTAGGACTTGTTGTTTTCATTTTCAAGTATTTGGACTCTCTTCTAGACACTTTCCTGATCCTTTCTGATTGAAGCATCTTTGTACCCAATACTGTGAGTTTGTAGCTATAAAGATTCATCTCCATTGTTGGTATGCTTCTGGCCATTCTGTGCTCCATCCTTATTCTTATCATTTTCAAAAACCTCTTTTTTATCATCTTGACATACTTGTCATCTCGTGATGATATTATAAAGATTTTCTCTTGTCATAATTAAGAGTTCTGTCAAGGTATTCTTCTTTTGGTTAGCATTTCTTTGGACTTTTATAGCAGAAGTTAGAGAGATATGATTGACGGTGGGTCACGTGGTTTCTCTTGATTGTATTCCTCATTCAGTTTGCTTCATAGGTCCTTTATATAAAAACAATTCTAAGTCACTGAGAGTGGTTGCCGTTTCTGTTTGTATTTATGTTAGAGCAAATCTTTTGCCCATTCCACTTCTCACACAATGCTGATCTACTACAGTACCTAAAAAATTGTTAGCAAGTTTTTCAAAATTATCCACTCTTTTCTGCTGTTCTAAAAGATCTCCTATGTTCTTGAACATAGGTGGTTGGGACGGATGAGGCAACAACTTGCGTAGGCCTTGTCATAAGGAACCAAAACAGTGGAATGTAAGAGGAACTATTTAGACAAAAAGACATCACTAATTTGCATTCAGGTGTTTAAGTCTAACTATTGTGATTGTGACTTCGCTACAGGACATCTGTTGCTCACTTGGATTCACTAGATGTTGTTGATATTGGCCTGGCCCAGATGTTGGCTTTTGTTGTCAATCAATGCTCTGATGCCATGTTGGATGTATTCTTCTTCTTTTTTCATTTTTTAACTCTAATCCTTTATGTTAAACAACACTAGTAACTAGTTTCTTTTTTGTTCTCTATTTTTTTTACTGTGGATGCCGACATTGGAAGTGTATAATATGCAGGTTCATCTAATTGGTGGTTTTGATGATGCCTCGCCTGAAGTCAGGCCAAGATCCTTCTTATTCTTTGATTTTCACAGATATAGTGAGTCATTTAGAGGCTAGATAATGAAGCTGAATCTGTTGGACTTCTTGTGCAGCATGTTAATGGTATTACAGAAAGTCACGGAAAGTTGGAGGGCTATTCCTTTCCTTTGTGTAAGAAAATAGTTGACAGCCTGGCAAAGAGTAATATGAAGTTCCAGATTCACACTCTCCATGTTCTTGGGCATAATACAAGACGAGATTCTGAAGGAAATGCATACCCCATCTTCACTGGTTTCCTGGTAAGCTGTATTTTGTATTTCACATTAGTTTATACCGTTGATTATCACAGAACAAGGGAGGGAAAACTTAGTGGTAAAAGTCCTCACCCCAATCTTAAGGTTTGGGTTTGAATCAATAATGATGAAACGTGGGAAAGGACCGTCACTATTCGACTCCTGGTTAGGGAGTTGTCATTCCAGTACAGTCGTTACAATTCAACATTCCAAATTGCAATACCACTTCTGAGCTACTAGATAAATCATATACATTTTCTGAATTCTTTTTTCTGTAGACATAACTCGTGAGGTATCTCTAAGAAATCCAAGTTCCTTAGACGTACTGGTTAAAGCCTGTATCTAGACCTTGAGTGAAAGACAAGACAATTGTGTGGGACAAAGTTGTGAAATTCAATTCTTTGGGAGGAGCCAACTTTTTCATTTTCTTACTTTTTAATGGAAGTTGTTCAGTAGTTAAATCTCCTTTATATTACTCTATCGTAAAGTGATCTCCAGTTTTTGGAAAAGCAAGTCAACTTTTGACTTAGTGCCTATGACAACCAGATGTGGATTTTGAATTTGGACAGAACATAATATACATATTCCAGTTGGTGCCATTATATGAAATTAATAGGAAGCCATGGAAGCATGTTTTGATATCCATTATGTGAAACTGAATAAGATAAAAGAAGAATAGAGCTTGAGACTACATAAAAAATATAGTTTTTTTTGGTTCTACATTAATTGGACAGGTTGCTCTGGTTAATTACTTAATTCCACGAACTGAGAGTGAGAGATAGGGTTATTCATGGTGGACCTTAAGAAAATATGAGAACCACCTGGAACTTCTTACTGACCGCTAACCCAGGTGAGAGACAAACAATAGCCAGTTGGAAAGAATGATGCCAAATAAGACCTTATTTAGTTGCAAATATAGCTTAAATGTCAAAGTTACCTATTTCAAAAAAATATTGCTTAAATGTCTGTGCTGGCGAGGATCAGCGTTCATCTCCTTTGACTAATCATAGTAGTGTGGCATCATTTTTCCTTGAGGGAGGGGAACTCATTTATAACGTGAGCGACTCATTAACTCACAATTGACCTGCTGACTACACATTCCAAAATATGTTGATTGATTTATATTACATCACTCTAACATAAGACTTTTGGATTCTACTTTGAATAAATGAACTGTTGACTTTTTCTACGCCATTCTATGGCTATCATATCAATTGGATTCTTGAAACCAAATGGCCATCTGCAGAGTGAGATGAATTGGTTGAAGTTGAGCTCCTTGCTTGTGTTTTTCTTTTGGCTTTATATCTATTGGTGCTTGATGCTCACCGTTAGTATCTGTAATCAGCAATCAATCTGTTTGACATTCCTGTCATTTGGCACAACCATAAATAACGTCTGTTATCTAATGAACTGGAGACTGGCGGTGTATCTATCTTAGATGAAATACATGCTTAAATTAATCTTTCAGATCTACACTAACAAATTTGCAGTGAAGTAACAAGTGTGAGGTTGCATTTTACTTGTCATCCTACTTTCTGTCTTTGCCGTGATTCTGCTTAGTATTAGGGAAAAGTGGGAGCAGACAACCCCTTGCCAGTGAAAGCAAGGGGTTTGCCTTCTGGGTCGAGCTCGTCGCATCGGACTTGCCTAATGCGGGTTACCTCTCCTATGTGGTTTGCGAGCTATTGCATAGGAGCGGGGGTTTTACCCTGTGCGCACCAAAGGGTAGCGGCTGCGGGTTTCCCTTGTCATAAAAAAAAAAAAAAGTTGGAGCAGACAAAGAGATTGCAGACTTAGGTCAGGAAGGCTCATTGTTCAAATTGGGTCCTCAGATGTATATAACAGAAACTTTTGATCCTTAATTCTGGATGGATGCCAATCTAGTGGTTGGTATTCATGATGCATGAAAGGGAGAGAATTGCGACTACTTACATGGTTTTAAAATGCACACACGTATAGATGGAAAGTAAATATTAATTACTGTGTCCAGGAGAAAGAGGTATTGGGTTTTCATTTCATTTCTTAATGGTACGGTGGAACACAGGCAGGCTATTATGAATTACCTACCCATTCTCTGTGTGCCTCAATCAGCTGATTACCAATACTTTCTGGTTCTACTCTGTGACAGAAACGATTTGTTGGAGCAGAATTTTCTCAGTATTCTACAGATCTTCTTGGATAAAGATTCTTAATTCTTTTTTTTTTTTCAAATTCATTTGCTCAGGCGGAAACTGCCACTGGGTCTATTATCCCGGCAAACTTTGATGCAACAACAAGATGTCCCGACGAAGTTGTTAGGAGAATACGAGTGACTGCATCTTTTGAGGACCCAAGTTGGAAAGGAAGATTACTTGAGACATATGATACTCAGACTGATCAATTCGTGATTGCTCCATGCACTTGGTAAAACTGCTTACTTTGGATTTCTTATTAACTCCTTTTGGCATTACCTCGGGGTGTTTATATATCTTATCCTGTCATGTTATTTCTCAGTTTGTTGTCTTAATTCCCTGAAGTTGTCATCTAAATTTCTTCTGTTTATTTTTATTTAGATGAATGGTGAGAACAATTTAAAGATACACAATCATGTTAACTGAGACACTAGTGAGCTTACAAGAACTTGAACTAACTTCATTGGGAAAAAAAAGACTACGAATTAACTATCAACTTATAGAACCTAGGTAATTGGAACAATTCGTATTAAAAAGAAACGTTGCCATCAAATACACGATCTCTTGGTTACACACTTTTTTTTTTTTTGGCTTTGTCACTTGAGCTAGGCCTCTTTGATGTTTTAAACTTATCTCCTAATGGACTCCATTTTTTATACCATAGGGGCATGCGCAAGATGCATATTGCCCTCATGCTACAGAATTTATCTGACCAGGAAATCCTTCTTACGTGTTCCACCTCTCCTTCTGCTGAGGCTCCAGATTTCGTGGATAACCAAAGAAGGTACTACAGCATTTCCACAATTACGACACTTCAATCCCTTTCCAGGATCACGGATTTGTCAGCGTGCTAGCCACGTGAGACATCATTTTAACAAATTCTTTCTACAGGCAGTGGGACTATTTAATCCAACACCCAGATTGGAGTGAAACATTCCCTTTCAAAAAGCCACGTATATTTCAAAGGACAGAAGATAAGAGTTGGGTGAGGCACCAAGCAAAATCTAGCAGCTCATCTTATCCATACGCTGATTAAGGCTGTTTCGTTCAAGGGACCAGCTAGGGGAAAAGGGAAGTTGGCGCGTGTTATGTGGTAAGTACTAATGTTTCTTGTTTGGTACAACTGAAAGGGGTAAAAGTGCGTTAACTTCCCAATTTCCTTCCATTTTTACTTGGATTAAAAAGCTCAAGGGTGATATTTCCCCTCTCCAACTATTGCAGGTTAAATCAGTTGTCTCAAGCGCCTTGCTTCTGTGGAGAAGTTCAGGAGTCAGAGTCACAGCTAAAACTTAGCCTTTAAATGTTCTATTGATAAATAAAAGCTTGAAACCTGATGAGGCAAATCTAGTACATTGCTTGACAGGATAAAGGTAACAGTGACTTCTGTTCACATGTTCCATTGATGAGCCAAAACTTGAAATGCTTGCCAATTTTCTTGTTAGTTTGTCTTATTATTTGTTTGATACAATTAATTGGTTTTCAGATAGTGACAATTGTTGAACTAACTAAAAGGGAGGGAGGACCACCATTGTAAAGTGAAAATATAAGTTTACATATTAAAAACAAAGAAGATCAAATTTATTAATCCCTCCCTTCCATTTTAATTTGCAAGGTTCGAAGTACGAGGGTCAATCAAACTATTTAATTTTTTATGTGAGTTCAAGCATTAAAAACTTAACAAATAGTTGATAATTCAAACATATATTTGGGAACTGTAGTAAAAAAGAAACTACCTTGATTTTCCCACATAGTAGTAGTGCGACATAGAGGGGAAACAAGAGGGATACGCCCGTTTGGCCATGCGATATGGTATCATGATATGGAATCATAATATGGAATTATGAGATGAAATTGAAGTTTTGTTTGGACATGCGATATGGAATTTTTGTGTTGTATATTTTCTCATAAACATAAGAATTCCATAAGTTGTAAAACTATTAAAATAACCCTAATTATTTATTCAATCTTACCAAATAAACAAAAAATTATAAAATCACATAATAAATTATTACAAAGCTATTTGTTCTCCACTTAAGTAACTGTTTCATCTAACTTTAATTCAATAAAAAAATGAACATAAATTATAGTGTACTAGTCTTTAATATAATCCTCCCACATAGTACGGACAATTTCCTCACGTTGAGCTTGCATTTCTCGATCATGTGACCGAGAAGACGAACCAACATTGTTACTTTGAGTTGTAATAAATACAAAACGGTAGAAGTAATAAATTAAGTGTTGCTTAAATGAAGAGAACAAATTTATTACTCAACAATCGGTTGGTGTGAGTTAAAGAGACTATATGTTGGTGAGAATAATAAATTTTATAAAGTAATGATGTGATTATAAATTTTATTTATATATGAAATAAATGATTAGTAGATATAAATGAGGGGTTGTTTTAACAAAATATAAACTTGTGGATCAATTTTTGTATCAAAAATATCTCAAATCATGATATGAAATTCCCATATCATGGTTTTTGGAGAATATGGAATCACATCTCATGAGATGGAATCAGCGTAAAATCGCATGTCCAAACACTGATTCCATATCGTGATATGGTATCGCATGGCCAAACAAACGCCTACTAAATATTCATAATGGTTAGTTGCTAATCATAGCTAAAAAGAGATATAAAAAGGATTGTACTGAGCTCTTTTGACATTTCTCAATTTTGAAGCCCAATTATTCTGAAGCGGCAGTAACAAGATCCTATCTAAGGGGACACATAATAAAAGTGTTTTCCGGTCACCAATACACAGATATGAAATACCTGGGCAACCCTCATCCTAAAGGGATATATATTACACTAATACAGTACAGACAGTATCCTTTCGACGTTTATTTTTGTACTATCTCCTATTGGCAAGCAATATTTTTGCTAATACACAGAATGAATGCCATGAAATCAAGTCAATGGCTTCTGCAACTCACTGGGCCCATGAGCAAAATGGCATTTCTCTCCAAATGTGCACAAACCTTTTGAAAAATTGGCACACATCTTTGTTTTAAGTGGGCCAGGAGGACCTCGAGTAAATGGGACAGCATTCTTCATCCCGCCTGTAGGTGTACTGATATTCGATATGAGCTCCCTTACCATGGCACTGGCCTGATTAATCTGATCAAAGGTTCCTTGGAGTTCAACATTTCTTTTGTTAGTGTCCGTTTCGTGCTCCTTTATAAAGAGCTTGACACCAGTAACCCGACATATGTGTTTTGAGTTCACACCATTCTTCCCTATGATGTTTCCAGCAAGAGATGCATCTATACTAATGGTAGTTGTTGCAGATGCTCCAAAGTTTGTAGCAGCTAGACCAGGTTGGGACGGTTCAAGGTAGCCGGAGAACCCACTCGGAGGACCTTTGGCTTGGAAATCATCGTACGCTGGACGCACTTGCTTCCCAATCTCCATCTCGCCATGAGCAAAGTGGCACTTATCACCAAACCTGCACCCTTCTGCAGTGTTGAACTTGCTGCAAAACTTTGATTTCACAGCTGGGCCAGGACCATCACTAAAAGATGCACTATTCCTTCCAAATGGAGGTGCTGGGTTTGAACCCATGTTTGATAGCTGGCTCATAGCAGTGTAGCCGGGAACATAATGAAGAAAGTGACATCCTGCCCCAAATGAGCATCCAGAAGTGCTACACCACATCAAGAAAATGATTGTTAGCGTAAGCACAACTGAGCAACCAAAGAGACAGGCTAATGGAGCCAAGAAAAGAGAACACACTGGTGTGAATATTGTTAAACGTCAGCATGTTTAGAGCATTAGCTTTCTCCCTTCCTGTTTTACAAGCTCATAACATTGTTTGAGCAAACACTACCTACTATATACATAGAGTGATTGCTATTAAGATATCATGGCACTAGAAAGAAAATATTACTATCTGAAATAAGATTACCACCTTTAAAAAAACCTGTCTATTCAACATGAACTTACTGGCGACTGCGAGAGATGATTGAAAACTAATATACCAAGTAATAGTGCTAAAAATATTTATCACTAACCAATGACCATATGAATATCAAATGAGCTTATTCCATAATTGTAAGGTATGATGCACGAGAAACCAACACCAGAATAATTAATCTGGATGCCAGGTAAATCAGCTCATAGATCAACTGCTTTCTGATTACTTGAAATTAGAAAGAGAAAGTACACGAGGAACTTCAGCCTGAACTAAATAGATAAATTTACCAGGTTCATTCTTCATCTACATCGAATTCTTGATGCTAAACGATTCCATCTCAAAACATAAATCAGATCTATTAACCACAACTCACAAAGGCGAGTTAAAATTACAATTTCAAATGAAGAATAGTCTAACACACACACACACACACAAAAAAAAAAAAAAAAAACACAAAAGTTATGATGCTTCCAGGTTTGCATGATTGGCATATACGTAACATTTAAGAAATGTTTGATGTTAGTTATTATATAAGGTACAACAGCAACAATGATGATGTCGACCACACCATAACCTCAAAATAGTTGAGGTAAGGTTGTCTATCTGACTTTTATATCAATTCCATTAGGAACAATTTGATTTCAATATTCAAGATAACTAAGGGTTTGTAACACTAGAGGTTCTAAACATAAATACACTTGTCCAACATTGACATACAGGTTTGTAAACACGTGACCTAATGTAAGTTCAATAAAATAGTGTTCCCCATAATGGAACGATACAAGTAATGGTATATACCAGCCAAAAGTTCAGCTTACCTATATCCGTTGAGCATTAAACCCTACACTAATTTCATATAGACTCCATATCTACAACGACAATATCTCTTCTTCTTTTTTTTGATAAAGTTAACATTAGAACGACAGTATCTTTTTGTCCATATACCATTTATGGACTTTTCAATTAACAGTATTAGCTGGCTAAGAAAAGAAAATTTAGTGTTTAATCTTCTTGTCGTTATTGAAGAAGTTGGACTTTTAATGCTTGTATTGTACGATAAAGAACAGTTACGCCAAAACACTACAATCTTAGTATGAGAAGTAAGTGGTCAGCACTTACTTGGTTTTGTAATGTGCACTTTTTTGGTATTAATAAAATTGATCAGTTCGACCAACAATAAAAAACACTACAATCACTGAATAATTAAAAATGAGGAAAACAATTGTACTAAGTTCATATACCACCCCCAGAATCCCAGATGTATTTATGACTTCCAGTACTATCAGTGTAGTTGGTTACCAGACAGTTATGGTTCTATTAGAGAACATTGTCACTAATTTAGTCCAGTAGCTAAAACCTAGCATATAATCTAAAACAATATGCATTGCTAGAAGCTCACAACACAGGCATACTAGTTATAGAGACTTAGAGAATACAGTAATAAAGATTAGGTTTAACAGAGATTATATAGAAAATATGGGAAGTTTGACGAGTATCAATTTCAGGCTCTATTCACACACATCCACGCTCAACCTCAAACTTGAAAACATCTTCCCACGACATATCTTAGATAGACAGTGCTTGATCCAACACTTTGGCTTGAACATCCTCAATGGTATAGAAATTTTCTATAGGGAACCTGTGAGTAAATACAGCTGATTGAAAATGTCGGGAGACGCAGAGGTAAAGAGTGCTTGTTTCTTTCCCTTTTTTCTATCTTTTTATTTTTTATGAGCGAGAAATAGTCTAGGGCCAACCCTTAAGACCAACAGCAACCTTCGAAACTATGGGATAACAGACCCTCCCCTCTACCCTTCTCCACTTGAATACCATGCTTAGTTTGCAGGCACAAGGCTCGAACCTGTGACCCAAGTCACAACTCACAAGTCCCTCAATTTTTGCCACTTGAACTAAGCCATGGGGCTTCTTTTTTACATTCATGATGACATGATATGTAGTGCTCCAACAACATTTGGATTTTTCTTTTACCATCACAAGCTTGTTATTCCAAATGTTATGGTTCAAGCATTACAAAACATTATAACATAAATGAATCAAATTGAGAATACTTGTTTTTAATAGATGAAGCATGAAACCTGTAAAACTTCATGCATGGCTTTGATTTGCTTCCTACACCAGTCGTAAAGGATTCTGTTTCTGTTACAAAAGATTAAATATTTCTCTTTAGTTCATAATAATTTCCGGTGACATTAGCAATTACCAATATATATTTAATAGAATCAACTATTCACACAGTACAATGCTGCAAACAACCCAATTTTAGTAGTTCTCATTACAAATTCCAAAATCACCTAACCCTTACTGTATCATTAAACAACTCCCAAAACTATAAAGATGATCACTTCTATCTTTTACAACAAAATGGCTTAGAATACTAGAATTAGTGCAATCGAAGTAGACCCAGAAAGAGAAAACTAACCATCTCTTGATTTCTTCATGCCTCCACTGCTACCGAAAGCACCACCTCCTCTTCTCTTCCTCCCAAACTCCATTATCGGCAATTACTCAGAGAAATTGAACCAAAAAAGATATACCCAAAAATGAAAGAATTTAACCAAAACAAAAGCACTGGAAAATGTTAGGGTTTTGGTTTGGGCAGAGAGAATTGGGCGATTAAAGTTTGAGATTCAAAATTTTGCAGCTTTAGATC
The DNA here is from genome assembly GCA_029582245.1 of Solanum etuberosum. Taxonomy (NCBI): domain Eukaryota; kingdom Viridiplantae; phylum Streptophyta; class Magnoliopsida; order Solanales; family Solanaceae; genus Solanum; species Solanum etuberosum. Next base: position 10,587 of record JAJONR010000052.1, read on the forward strand.
CGCTCCTGAATGTGTAATCCTCGTATTTGTTCCTTCACGGACACCTAATAAAACAAATGTAATTAGTGAACTAGATGTATTAATAATGATTGCAATTAATTATATGTAGTAATTACTCCCTTCATTTCAAAATAAATACACACCTATTAAAGAAAAAAACATTTACCACGTAAATTAAATACCACTTTTCACTTTTGTCTTTTTAGTTATTGTCAAATTATTTTTGTTAATAAGAATAATTAATTCTCTTGAAAGGTAAAAAGGAAAGAAAACAACTTACAATTCACTTATTTTGAACTACGAAAAAAAGTCTAATAATTCACTTATTTTAAAATGAAGGAAATATTTATTTATTTATTATTGTTTTAGTGTATCAGGGATAATTTGTCTTAAATCGTGTTTATTTGTGTACTAATAGCCTTTGTTATAAACTTATAATATCATAGTGCCATGTGTATTAAGCTGAACATTTAGCCAAATAAAAAATTAAATAATAAATATCTAACACGAGCTATTTCGCATCTGATAGTGTATACGAATAATACTTATTGAATTATTCTGAATAAAGCATATTAGTAATATTAACATTAATGAAATACATATTAGTCATATTGATATTATTTTAATTTATGAATTGATTTGATATATGCGCTATATAATTTTTAAGTTATACATAATTAAATTGTTTAAAGAGTTATTTGATACTAAGACGATTATGACAATATTAATAATATAAAAAACATCGTAATGCCATAACTAATAGAATCCCAAAATGAAATGATTGATAGTGAGCAATAAAGGCCTAAAAGATTGGATGAATTTGACAAATACCTATTTTAGGATTAAACTGGAGAATAATTATAATTTAAGAAGTAAATTATTTATGTATAAGACAAACATAGTGTAAATTCGTGCGAGTTAGATTACGGACACATGAAAGACAAAGGGTACTGCTTAATAGATAGCCAAACAGAACTTGACGACAAACTAACTTTAGGTTGAAGCTCGAACATACACCGAGTAAAAAGTCACATCAAACACTCGAAGGAAGAGTCAATGAACTCGAACTTGCATGTCGCTAGTAATCAACATATAAATGACATATAAATAACGACAGACATTACTTTTTTACTACTAATATAATTTGTTTTACATTATTGAGGGGTTAAAATTTAAATTCACAATAATCAGCTCCTTAAAGCATACTTCTATATAAATCATGCAACATTTTCCATGTAAGGACATGAGACAATATATAATAGAGGAAATTACGCGGTTAAACAAACTTATACTACTTAATTACTCATCATAGCTATAGTTTGCTATAATTACCACTCGCGACTAACATTATACATTAATTACGTGGGCTGACTTCGAGTTTGTATAATTACCCACGTTTGTATATGTATAATTCGCCAGAATATACAAATACATATGTATAATATACAATTATCTAACCGATATACATATATAATTCACCTCTCTCCCACTCTTTGCCCTCTCTCGCTCGCCTCTCTCCTCCCTCTCCCAATCTCGCTTGCCATATATACAAATGCATATGTATAATATACAATTATCTAACCAATATATATATACAATTCACCTCTCTCCCACTCTCTGCCCTCTCTCGCTCGCCTATCTCCTCCCTCTCCCAATCTCGCTCGCCTTCCTCCTCCCTCTCCCAATATCGCTTGCCATATATACAAATACATATGTATAATATACAATTATCTAACCAATATACATATACAATTCACTTCTCTCTCTCCCAGTCTCGCTCGCCTCTCTCATCCCTATAACATGTAGCTACGAATTGTAATTATCAAACTATAGCTATGGAGAGTATTAGGCTATTTTTGAGTGGCTATATGTGAAAGTTCCTGTATATAATAAAATTGTTTTACTAGTCAAAAAGTTGTACTACTATTTCTATCTTGTCAAGTAACTCATGGCTACGATGTATTTATAAGTCATTAGGCTCAACGCCGATTCATATTACGTCGATTCTAATATTCCAATCGCTTAATTTTTATTTCTTACGTTCAGTATTATTTGCTATTTGATCACTTTAATTCTCTTATCATTATAACCTCACTTTTTGTTTTTTGATTATTTATCATTATAACCTCACTTACAAATTCAATTGCATTTTTTAGGGCAAACAGTGATATCAATTAATATATAATTTTTAATAATTATACAATATAATTTAAATAAATAATTATTGTTAAAAATAAAATACTTAAAATTGAATAGGGGAGTAACAAGCACCCGCTTCTTCTTTTTTATCTTCTTCTGATTTTTATGCGAATATTGATTGAAATTGCACATTATACTCATGTTCATTTGGTAAAATACACAAAAATATTAAGTATATCCATGCTATTGAAATTATTTTTTATTATACTATTTAGATTGGTGGATTCAAGGATAATTTTATCTTTAATGATGTTTTATTTATGTACTTCATTCGTTTTAAAATAAGTGTCATTTTAATTCTCATTACTCTCGGATATATTCTTTGGATGTTCAATACATCGCAAATGATACATTACATAATGGAGGTATGTATCTGAGGGAGGATAGGAATGTATCTGATAGGGGATGGATGTATCGAGAGGGGATAAGAATGTATCCGAGAGAGGACTTCTGTAATTTTTTAAATGATAGAAAAATTTAGATATTATGATATCTTAAGTTGTGTATTTATGTATTTTTTCCTAAAATAAATATGATATAACAAAAAAAAATTAAAAAGGTATATCTACGTAATCCTTTCTAGAAAAGAACTCCTATGTTATCACTTTAGCATTAGCCCGGCCTACAAACATTGGTTAGACTTTCAGCCCAACCCAACAAAACTAACAGCCAATCCCTTTTGTGTAATCCTAAATGTGTTTCTTATGAGATTATTGTGACTACAAATAGATGATCATTATGATTTATTTTTTTCAATCTAGTGTTTGATATCCGTATTAAAGCACAAGTTAGGTGAAGTGTTGAGTAGAAGCAAACGGCTCACCAGTTGCCACATCACCTCATATTAAACCAATGTTTACCCTTTACACAAATCACAGTCAACAGCATAGCAACTATACCTCCCAAAATTAAACACACTGAAAATAACCTTTAGCTACTCAAAAAGAAATGGCAAGAGCCTCCATTAAAGCTCTACAACATTTCTCAAAGGAGAATTCATCTTTGCAAAAATAATGAAAGCTTCATTGAAATTTCGAGAAAATCAAAACCCAACTGTGAAAGCCAAAATCCCACTAAACACATTAGGTTTCCCATTACGGTCTAGTATTGAAACCAGCACTAATGATGTCAAAGACACAGATTTATGTTTGAGTTTCAGTACCTTTTTCCAATCCGGTCCGATTCTGAAGCTGTTTTACCGGCCCAATGATTCAGACCGGCCTTTCGGGTTGGTTGTGAAAACCGGAGTCGGATCTCTTGGTTCTCCCATTGAAGCCCCCATGACCATGAGTGCGGAGTTCAATTTTCTAGGTAATGGAAACCCTAGCTTTTTCCTTCACTTTAAACCTCAATTGGGAGACTTCTCAATCCGGAGATCGGTCGATTCGAAGAAAATTAAAAACGACGACGTACAGAGCAACAATATTGTCCCTAAGGATGATGAGAAGAAGAGCGGGAATTTGTTTGTGGCGGAGAAGACGGCGGAGGGATTATTTGGCGGGGAAGTACACGCGAGAACGGTGTTTCCGATAGTGGATAAAGTGGTGGGGAAGATAGGATGGAGTTTGAAGTTTCCGACGACGGAGACTGATTTTCCGATGGGGAGAATGCCGTACATGACGGTTAGCAAATTGGCGATCGAACACGTGTGGAAGGATAAGGCGGGGGTAGATCGAAATTCGCGGGGGAATGATGGTGACGTGGCTGAGGCGTGTTTGGCATTGAAGAAAGAGCTGGGTAATTTGGAGTCGGAGAAAGAGTCTTTGTGGAAGGAACTGGAGGAGATGAAATCGGAGATATCCGCCGGGAAGTTTGTGCCGGCCGCCGGTGGTAGAAAGATGACGAGATTGAGAAGAATGATAGAGAGAGTGAAAAGTAGAAAAGCTGGTAGAAGTGGAGAGATTAAGAAGAATTGTGCAGTTAATAGTGTGTGATCAATTCCGCCTTGTAATTCTCTGTTTGAATAACAACTAGTTAATTAATGACATCGTAAATCTTAGACATTCTATGTTTTTCCTATAATAACACTCGTTATAATAATAATAAAAAAAAAATTATACATTGAAATTAAAGTTTAGGCAAAATAACCTAAACTAAACTAAATTAAAGTTTAGGAGAAAGACAAGTTAATAAGTCAACATACTAATTAGCAATACTTCTTATGGTTGAAACGTGAATCCTACCCATAGCTATTTAATTCCAACAACTTCAGACATCAAAGGATTGTTTTAAGGATGAAAAGCTCTAATTTTCTTTGAGCCTAAATATCTTTAATAGTCTATATCAAAAAATAGGGATAACAAATGGATCGAGATTTTAAGTTATGTAGGATAAAGCGGGTTTAAACCTATTTAAGGTGAGGCAACTGGCAAGTGTGGATTAGATTAAAATAATTGTTTTAAGAAATTGATGCATGGTGGCTGGAGGAGATAGTTCTTGATATTAAACTTCGTTGAAAAGGCCCAAACCTCTGGTTTGTCTTCTGGGTCGAACTTGTTGCATTAGGTTTGCTTAGTGTGAGTTACCTCTCCAGTGTGGTATGAGAGCTATTACATAGAAGCAGGGTTTACCTTGTGTGCACCCAAAAAGGAATAGCGGCTGCTGATTTTCCTTGTGACCCAAAAAAAATTAAAAAAACTCTACTTGATCAAATATAATCTGAGTCTTTTTTATGGGCTGAAAGAAAACAAAGGCAAAACTAAACGCAGATTCACATTTTGTTTCCTCAAACTGGGCCTGGTCTAAGTTTCACATTCCCAAAATAAATGGGGATAATTTACGAGAATCACTTTGGAAACGGATATTTTAAACGGCCCATTCGCTCAAATATTTTTATGGAAAAATGTCTGATATTTTTTTTTTTTTTTTGTGATTTAAAATTAATATATTCTTATTATAAAAGTAGCTTACATATAACCTTTGTGATCTAGGGTGATATTTATTTTTTCTCTCTTGAAAGTGTTGCTTTTAAATTTTTACCCCTTGAGAGTTTTTAAGTAAAAAAAAGACTGAAAATGTGCTTAACAGCAAGAAGAAGAAAAAAACGAGGCATAAGTTCAGTGAGGCAGATTATCCCCCCGGTATAAGTTTAATGACATAAGTTATGTCCAGGACATAAGTTTAGTGACACAAGTTATGCCCCAAAGCAAGAGAAATTAAGCTGGCGTAGCTAGAAATTTTACGAAGGGTGTCCAAGTATTACATAAGCAATTTTTTTGATGAATGGATGCATTGAAAAATTTAAAATTGAATTACGTAATATTAATATTACTTTTTTTACGAATAAATGTTCCAAATTTTTTAAAACCAAACTGCATAATATTTAGCTTTAATATTTGTGTTTAATTTAATATGAAGTGAACGAACAAAACAAAAAAAAAGGGGGGGTGGGGTGGAATTAAGCTTAAAATGAAATCATTTTTACGTTTCAAGCTTTCATTAATCTCTGATGACGATAACAATAACAAGACATGAATAATAAAAGTAGAATCGAACGAGATATTCTTTTGTTCGCCTTTAGCAACTTTATAGAAATAGTTTAGAATTTTCTTATTAACTTTAAATTAAATAATTACATTTAACTTTTATTTCAAATTTTAATGAAAAGAAATAAAAAGTCAAATTCATTGAAAATCCAATTGTCTACTACTAAACGTAGATTTCTAATTAAGAATTATTTTGATGAATGATATTTGAATTAGTTAAAAAATAAAAAAATTAATAACTATTATTTAGAAAGTAATTTAATTAGCTTAGACAATAAAAGGAGCGAGTTAATAACTAGAGTAACAATAAAATAGGAGAGCTCTATTAAAAATAGACTATAAAAATGCAATTGTAGGGGTTCAAACCCGCGCCTGCGGGCATAAGAGAAGAGCTTCACCCCACTGGGCCACAAAATCTTCTTGTATTAAGGATGTCCAAAGTATTATATTTAACAGTTTTAAATAGCATTTTACTTATATATACAATATAATTTTCCGGCGAAGGTAGCTCCGCCATTGCAAGACACTAGTTATGCTTCGAGGCATACCTGCAATGACCAGTGGCAGAGCCAGAAATTTTATTAATGGTGTCCAAGAATAATGGTGTGTGGGTGTCAAAAAAAATTAAAAAAAAAAATTGTATTATTTGTGGTTTTAACCCGAAACTCCATCATTCAATTGAACACCCATTACCACTACGCCAAAGGCATAGCTTTTATCAAGGGTGTCCAACTTTAAATATATATCCTTTAAATGTAGAATTTGACATATATATACAACGTAATTTTCAGACGAAGGGTGTCCAATTGGACACCCTTGAGTGGCTGTGGCTACGCCACAGGCAATGACACAAGGCAAGACAAAGGAAATTAAAACCAAGACACGAGTTATGCCCCAAAACATAAGTTAAGTGATACAAGTTAAGCCCCAAGGCATAAGTTAAGTGGCACAAATTATGCCACATGATATAAGTGTAGTGATAGTAGTTATACCACAAGGCAAAAGTTTTCTATGGTCTTTGCCCTGCGAATCAGATACTATAGAACTTATGTCTTAGGGTAAAAAGTTTCGCCCAACAAAATTTAGATTATAGTTAAAAATACTTTGACACACAAATGTTTATATATTAAGAGAATAGTAAGAGACAAAAGTTAAAAATCATGAATTTAAGGGATAAAAAATGAAAATCATCTCAAAATAAGAGTTATTCGTACAAAAAATAATAATTGATGTTCAATTTTTTATCCCGTTTATCTCATAGATAAGACTTTAAGTTTAATAAATTTTACGTTATAATGAATAACACTTTCGATTGTAAACCTTCAAGATTTGCTAGGGCTATTAAGAACTAAAAATTTCAAAATCATTCATTTTTAAGACCATCGAACATAATTTTGTGAATGAGGGGAAATAAAAGTGAAAAGAAAAGGAGTGATTGTATTTTCTATTTTCTTTGTAAATGAATGTTGTGGAGCCTATTTCCCACTGAAAAAGGAGCTGGCAAAAGGTCACTCACACTGCCTTTAGTGTCCCACAACAACTCCCATATGTAATAAGTTTAATATGAAATATAAATTTTAATTTTAGATATATAATTTGGGATTATGGTTCAAATTTTGAATTCTCCAAAAATCATAGATGAGCCCTGAGGGATTCAAAATTGTGATTTAGATGATTTTAAAATATAAAATCTGACCTATGAGTTTATATTTCGTAAAAAGAAGATTCATTATTTTAAATTTAGTGGCAAAGACTCATATTTGAATTGAAGAGGTTGCTCATGCGATGTGAAAGGATTACATTAAAGAATAACTAGTTACTACTCTTATTAACTAGTTGATCTTTATAAAATTATGTGTATTTGAAAGTTTGTAATCACAAACATTTATTAAAATGAACATGGATATATGCTATTTATTAATGCGGCGGCTTAAGATATTTTGATATCTTGCTTATGAACTATAGTTTGCTTATTTGATAAGATCGTATAAGAGTTGAGAAAATTTTGATAGTTTTTCAACAACACGTTTTATATTTAGAAAAAAAATAATTAAAATTACGTATCCAAAAAAACTTAACTTCCTATCACTCTGATTCATATCATAATTAGCATAATCATTTTATATCGTATGTTCAAACGGACCGTAAGAGAAAGTTAATTTAGTAAAGAGAAAAGATTATTTCATAATTCAAAATTCAACTTGTCAAGTGAAATACTAATTCTTTGAAATATAAAAAGTTGTACCAAAAATATTACTAGAGGTAAATGAGAGGGGACCTGCGTTTTTTTCTTTATTTTTTCAAAAGGATACTCTTTCTGATTCAAAATATATGTCTACTTAGCCTTTAGCACTTATTCCTAATTATTATTATTATTATTATTAGATATTTTGACTAAATTATATTTAAATAAATTTGCATATTATTACATGCCAAAAAATGTTCAGATATGTAAAAAAAATGCCAAAAAAAATCATGTTCTGAGATCATCACATGATCCTACATAGTTCAGATATGTAATTGGTAGTTAATATATAGTTTAATGTGTTTTTGTAATTTATCCATTTATTAAACTTTTTGAAACATGATACAATTAAAAGAAGGGGTAATATCACTTTTAATCCTTCAAATTATGACTTTAGTCCTTATGATATTTTGATGAACATGTTTTAGTCTTTAATTAATTAAGAGTGTGTGCTTTTGATTCTATTACTTGTGAATATTTATAATTTTACTATGTGTAAAAACATTTTTAATCACTTCATTATATATATGTGTTATGTGAAGTTTGTAGTGGAACCTGTTATTTATTAATAATTTTATTAGATTTTTATATATAAATTCACACTTCGGATTAGAAGTGTTGATTGTGGATGAACTTGTTGATTGAACCCTACATCTATTACTATTTATGGGGATCTCTTATTATTTACGAAGTCAATTTAAATCAAGTTAAAATTATATCTAGATATGTATTTTCAAACTCGATTTTTTTCAAATTGTAGCAAAGTTGAGTTGTTTAACCCATGACGTTAAAGGTGATATACGTATACTAAATACAGTCTTTTCATATTTTAAAGGAAACACTTTATAATCAACATATATAGAATGGAAAATAACGATATTCCCTTCTATTCTATCCACATACAATAATTATTTTGGTAAGCTGAGTTTGTTTTAAAAAACTGATAATTCAGAAATCAAGATGTAATTTAATAGTATTAGTTTGTTTTTTGTTTATTTTAAAAAATAATAATTCGTACTGTTTCAATTAGTGAAGTTCAATTTAAATTAAATAAGACTATTATTAGAAAGAGATAAGTGGTAGTTAAATGGGAAAAAAACTTTATTATGATTAAGACATTAAAATATTCTAATGGTGGTGCAACCAAATCTTAAAAGGCAAATAAATATGATTCATATTCCCGAGTTATTTTTCAAATAAGGCATATAGTCATTAATTAGTATATCCTCTTAAGTGAATTTGTGAGGCAATACACATCAATTAAGAAAAATAATTAAGGACATAATTTAAATCATATTTTTCACCATTATTCTTTTATTTATCAATAAATATATTTGACACTACTTTACTTTTTTGAGGTTATTTTCTTAACTATGAAACTTATCCGCGCGAAATAACAATAATTTAGAATGAACTTTTTATAAATTAAATAGAAATAAAGAGATAAATTTCATTTTTATTATAGTTAAGACTTGTTTTTCTTCTTAAATAATTATTTATTTTTCTTTTAATTTTAACATTTATCTGTTATAGTTACAGATAGTCTATAACAGATAGTTACCTATCGTTAATATACTGGACATTATCTTTTCCCTTATCTTCTTCAATAGTTTTTTAATACAATAAATAAATGAAAGAAAGGATAAATAAAAAAAGAAGAAATAAATAAATAAAAATATTGACCGTAAAAAGGTATCACATCAGTTGTTTTATTCTTTAGCTGATTTTTTCTTATTAATAATTGATATTAGATTCTTTAAAATAATTAAATGAAAATAATAGTGAAAGATGTCAATAGAAAATACGAAAAAAAGTTTGAATAGTTGTTATAGAAAAGTATCATATCGTCTTGTATATGCTTTATTTTATTTGTATATACGATATAGATAATCAAAAAAATATAAGAAAATAAAAATAATTGATGGAACATCTATTAATAATATTGAGTTATCTATTATGTAGAATAAATATAAAATTGAATACTTTCACTTTCATGGATAATGCATTTTTTCGTTCTTTTTTTCCAAATAAATGGTATTATATACATTTATAAGCTCATGATAATAAATATATATATATATAAAGAGATGAATTAACCAACTTCTAACTACCATTAATATATAAAGAAGTTTCTAATTTACTTGAATGATATCTTTATTAAGAAAAATTAAAAAATTACCGTTACTTAGTGAATAACTTGACTCTTGCAATGATATCTTTATTAAGAAAAATTAAAAAATTATAGTTACTTAGTGAATAGTTTGACTTTTACACTACTCATAACAATTATTTCAAATGCATTTACATATATAATGTATAATGCATGTTATTAATTTTATGAACAAATATAAATGACTTATTTTTAATAGTAGACTTCTTTCCTTTTAATTTCTTGTTAAGAAATTAATTTTTACCTATATTTTTGAGTCATAAACTTCAAAATAGTTTTCAAAGTTGCACCAATATCAATCATTAATCATATTATTAAACAAAGTTAATCTAAGAAAATTATATATCATAAAAGAAATTGAAATAAAATAGGAGCATAATTTATTTTTATGAATTTAAAATTGAGTGCGTAAAATCACCTAAGAAGAAATCTGTTGTATATACCAAGCTTCTTAATATAGATGACATAACATGAATCATTAAAATTTAGCAAATGTTGAGCAAAAAATAGTAATGAAGCAAAAGTATAAAATTTTCAACCAATAAGATGAGAAATCTTAGCCTATGAAGAAATTTTACAGAGAATAGAACACATATAGTAAGTGTAATTAAGATAAATATTCACCAATACATGATCTCATTAGATAAATTGCTACTACTCCAAAAAATTAATTGAAATACACTGAAAATTATGTTGAAGCATTTTCTACGAACAACTAAAACTAAAATAAAATTAAAGGTGGATGAATCATATAAAATCTCTAATTAAGAAGGTAGTTATAGTGGGAGGTGAAAAGTTGATTAAATTGAATAAATATTTTTTTAATTATAAAAAATAAAATAAATAAATTTATCTCCCATCTTTTAACATGTTATTACTCCACATCAATAAAATTTAATTAAGAATTATAAAAATTTAAGGTGGGAGAATACATGAATATATATCATAAACTCTAATAAAGAAGACAATTATAGTGGGAGGTACATATATCTAAAAAAAAAATCTAGTAAAATGATTTTAAGATGTTACAAATTTGTACATTAAATAATTGAAAGTTATGAATATGAAAAGTTTGAAAGTTATGATTTTATTTATTAAGGAACTATGAGTTAAGGGGATGCTTTTACAAAATAAAATAATTGAAGAAAATAAAAAAAGGGTCAAAAAAAGAAGATAAAAGATAAATAAGAACGGAGATCATAAAGAGGTGTCACATCACCTTGTCTATGTTTTTCCTTTATATATATACTAGTGAACTTATCCGCACTTCGTGCGGTTAAAAAAGATGATAATATGTCGATAATTTTATTAAAATATAATATAAATAGAAGAGATATTTATAATATGTATGTATATTGTATATATGCATCCAGACGTATAATTGATTTCATAAAGATAAACGTTTGATTAGTAGTCCCATGACTCCAAACAATGTCATAAGTTGTTTATTTGAACCTAATTTTTTTTTATAAACTTACAACAATAAAAAAAATCGTATAAAATATAAAACAAAGAAAATTATGGATAGAACATACGATAAATAATAAATAATGTACATCATTATTATGATCTTAATTATTTAAAAAATTGAAGAAAAAAATATGAAATCAATGTACAATTTTCCTAACTCTTGTCAACATTTATTCCCACAAGCCGATTATCATTCAATAGCCTTCATTTTACTATTCAAGTCAAAGTAAAACATGAATATAAGAATTACGTATCAAAAATATAATAACTTGAGAGACTTATAATGTAATTCGAAATAATATAATAACTATTAATTATTTTAGAGGTTATGATAATAAAAAATTATTGGAGTAACGTAAATAAAGACCATCAAGTTTTAAATTATTAAAGTATTAATGAATGGTTAATTGACATATTTGTTATTTTACAATAATAATCGAAAAAATGTAAAAATAAAAATAAAATATTAATAAGTAAATAAAATTCTAGAGCAAATCCTCAATATTTAGAATGTTTGACAAAAATAATAGAAAGAAAGGCTAATGAAATATTATAATTAATTAAAAATTTAGCTTTTACAGAAATTGAAAAAATTACTATGAAGTATCATACCTTTTGAAGTATGACAGGTCAAGTATAAAGTGCTCACCCCTATAATTTAGTTGTCCATTAATGATCGCCTAAACATGTTGATCATTATTAAAAAAAAAAAAAAAAACTCATCAAATTAATAGCGAAATAATTATTATATAACATGCCACAAATTCTCATATAGTCAAATTTAATACTCTATAAAGGGTATATATAAGAGAATCGTTAAGAAATTATATCACTATTCAAAGCAATCTAAATATATATTATAAAAATACTATTTGCTTCTACATAAAAATAAAACTATGTTATACTTTGAAAATAAATAATAAGTTAAAAGAAAAAAAAGTAAAAAGAGAAATTTGCTAGGTGGGAAGAAAAATTTGTAGTCATTTCATTGGATCTTTGCAATTCTCATGAATTTATAGGAGTAATTCTTAGTTGCCCTCATGACTTTTTATTACCTCACACCTTGTTGGTTTTCATTTTATAGCTTTTAATTATTTTAATTGCAATATTTATTACTATTACTAACATTTAACTCTTATTTTTAATTCAATTGTTACAATTTCCCTGCTGGAAAGAACAAAACATAAGATGCAACAAAAGTCTAAAAGTTTTGGGAAAACGTATAATTTAAAAATTGAGCATTTAATTCCAATAAATAATCTTTTTATACTTCCATGAATATATTTAATTTTAATCAGAAAAATATTATAAAATGTCAAATAAAAAGGTGAAAAAATTTGAATGATAAAGTTGATTAATAATTAATTAAATGATGATCACATAATGAGGTCTAAATAAAGAAAGAAAAATAACGGTTATGTATCAATGGAGAAGAAACCAATCAATTTTCTATAATTACTATAATTAACTGAAGGAATAATATAAATAGATCATCATTAATTTAATGTATTGTTTTAAATCCTAAAATAAAGAGAAAATTCATAAAAATTAGAAAAAAAAAGATAATTAGAAATCCTGATCAAAGAAGTAAGTCACATCAGCTTTTCGATATCCTCATTTAGATATATAGATATATAGATATGATTAGAAGGGGCTAACAAGGGTGGACTGGTAATCCATTTTTTTTAATCAAAATGTCCTCTAAAATTAAACCACTAACAGTAACTCCAAAACAACTACTCTATTTTCTAAAACACTGCCCAAGTATTACAATCCCAAAAAATAATTCTACCCAAAAAATAATTTGTCAAATTCAAACAGGTGTTCAAGAGTTGTGTGTGAGAGAAATTACTTTTTGAATAAAATAATATATGAGTCCTGCCTTTCTCAACTTCATTTATTTCTTTCTCCTCACCCTTCTTTGTTGCATTTCTTGCCTTTCACCTTCTTTTTTTTAAGAAAAAATCTTTTCCGATTAATTTTTCAAATCGATTTTTTTTAGTTATGAAATTTATTGATCTAATTATTTTTATTTTATACACATACCTTCAAGATACATTTTTTTTTATCATATCAGAAATATAAGAAAGAAAAACGGGGAGGAAATTACAAGATTTAAAATTAAATATTTACCAACAAGATGATAATCTAAACCGTCAATCAATTAAATTATTAAAATTTCTTATTTGATATGTATAGATTATAATCTAAATTTTATGTAATTATATCTAATACAATTATGTCATTTTTCATGTTCCTCCAAGACGCTACTTGTCCAACGATTTTATGCTCCTCTTTCTATTTTTCTTGAATATGTAGTCATTTACGTGTATATCTTTTGAATTTCATAACTTGGGTGAAGTACTACACCAACTTGTTGTGCTTCTGCCTTAATATTTTTATTTATTTTTATATAGAAAATATGTAGTTTAAAATAAATAATGTTTTAGGTGATCATTTAGTTGGTGGAATAGATATAGTAATTTCAAGATAAAATTTGAGATTAATTTTTATTTCAAATTTAATTTAAAATATTAGCTAATCGTGAGAGTTTATTCTACCATTTATATTAAAATGATAAAGTTACTATCCTATATAGAAAATACAAAATGAGATAAAATAATCTCACAAAATATTTCACCATTTTATTCCAATATAATAGAAGATATCAAATATTAACAATAATTAAAAGGAAGAAAAAAATTACTCCCATGAAATCAAATTCCACATACATAATTTGCAAAGAAAAAGTCAAAATTAAAGGCACAAATTAAAATTATACTTAAAAAATGCTGCAAAAATTGATAGAACAGACCACTAATATTTAATATAATTATATACACATATCATGATATCGATATATTATTTGAAAATAGATAATATGTCAATATTAGAAAAGTAAAAATTAAAAAATGAAGATTGCAACTTGAATGAAATTATGTATTCCTTGAAAAAAAATATTAGAAAAGAAAATATTATAATTATTTGGCATTAACCAACTTTAAGTTTCTTCATAATCGACTGTTGCTTTATTATATATGGACAGATCTATATAACTTGAGCTGAAAGATTGCAACTTGGGGCAATTATGTATTCATTGAAGTTATCATAGTTCGTACTCTAAATTAATACTCGGTAAATTTATTTAAAAAAAATAATATCTTTTTTCGATTTCCGATTTGAGTCATTAATTAATTTCGATAAGATAATATACTTTTAGAAGACCTCTATATAAATATATGGTCCTGTAAATACTATAAATTAATAATTATAAATTACAAAAATATTTAAGATAATTTAGTGAAATATGATTCTAGTGTTTTTTTATTTTTGTTAAAATTTAGATTTAGTTGAAGTTTATCTCTAACTTTTCTTATTGCATATAAAAATTTCGGTGTTTTCTTCTCGAACTGCACCAAAAAATTGTGAAGATTTTTAGACGTGATAAGTGTTTCCTTGTGTGTAACTGGTTCAAAGGTATTGTATCCTCTTCAATGTAATCATCAACATTACTTTCTTTGATGGTATCCACAATTTTTCTAAGCTTTGAACCTCTAAATATGTATCATTTTCACCCGTATAATCTAATAGACCATTGACATCCATTTTACTGTGGTAATTTAATCGAGATTATTAATCATGACGTTAAATTTATGAATATTGTTTTCACAAGAGGGTTCGTTCGAATTCCTTGAGGTTTCATCCCTGAACGATGTAATCATAACTAACCTTCGTTGACTTTCAAAAATATTCTTTGAATTAATATTTATTAATTAATTAATATCTCTACAAAATAATAACGCTTTACAATTTCAATGGATAGTACTACTACTTCTCATGGAATTCAAAACATTTAATGAATCCATTAGTTTTTGGTTAAATTATGTTTTTAATAATATTTTCTTAAGAATATTAATTGTAGAGGTAAAATGAGTAAAAAATAATTAATTTTATCTTAATTTAATAAATAAACATGTAAAAGAAATTATGGAGCAAAATATTGAGTTGCGACATAAAGTGGTGTCAAATAGCACTTCTCTTTGCTTATAACAAGTTATTCTTAGAAGTAGTGCAATTTACTCCCTCTATTCTACGTTAATTGAATTTGTGAGGCAATTCACACCTATTCAAAAAACATTTAAGGACATAATTTAAATCATATTTTCCACTATTACTCTTTTGTTATATTCCTAAGTTGTTCTTAAAAATAGTGCAACTTATCTCCCTAAAAAATGTAAAACTTCATTAAAGGAAATGACAAATATGGAAAAAATTTAAATATTTATATTGAACTTCGAACAATTCAATTATTTTGAACAATGAAATAAACACCCAAAAAGAAAATCACTTAATATGGATTAGAGGGAGTATCTCCTAAAAAATGTAAAACTTTATCAAAGAAAATGACAAATATGAAAAAATTTCAAACATTTATATCGAACTTTAAACAATAAAAAAAGCCTAAAAATTCAGTTAATATGAAATAGAAAAAGTACCATATAAGAGTAATTTAATCAAAAAAAATATTGTGATTAATTATTTTCTTTATAGGTATCTCAATTCTCAATACAGTACCTTAAAATAATTAACATTTAAAGATTTTGAATCAAATAAATAGGACTCTACACCTTGAGTGTATATTTTATTTCTTTTTATATTAGTAAGTGGGTTTGGAATGTATTTCTGATAAAATTAAAGTTTATAGAGATTTTAACGTAAAAAGCTCATCAAAAGAAAAATTGTAGTAGTTATTCTAAATATTGCACATATAATATATTTATTTGAATTATCCAGTTGACTTAAAAGTAATTACCAGGCTTATTTATATCATTTTTTTTTCTTTTCGGAAGATTAACATGAATCATCGTGATCATAATCATGAACCAATGCTCTTTGATATTCTATCAAAATATACAAGGTTGGGATCATATAGAATTGAAGTATTTTTTTAAAGAAATAAATATAATATTTTAAAAGATTACTAGTTTATTAAATCAGTCCCATGTGATATTATGTCAATATATGGACATCATGTGCATAATTCATTCACGATAGTATGTTAGTATATTTTAGGTTTTAAGTCATTAACAGTCACTTAAAGTTGTCCGTATATTTCATTTGAACAACTCAATTAGAGCATGTATCTATTGAACATTTACATTATTTAAAATGACTACCTATTAAAATAGGGCTTAAGTCATCTACGATCTCTTAAAGTTGTCCGCATAATTCACTTAGACACCTCAACTAAGACTTGCACCTATTGAACACCTCTACCCTTCCGAATTTAAACCGCTTAAATATTTTTTGCCTACATGGCACATTGTTTGTGATTCACCTCAGATAGGTGCGTGAAGGTATTTAATTAGGTTTTTTTGTGATAAAAATACTCTTTTTTCTTCCTCACCTCTTTTCCATCTGTTCCTCCATCACACCAATTTGCCGCCGCCGGCCGTACATCTTTCTTTTTTCTTTTTTTCCTCTGGACACTTCCATTCTTCTATCACCGTCATTGCTCCTTTTAATTTTTGCCCTTTTGTCATTCATATTAAGATTGACATCACCATCATTGCCACCCACAGGCCCACTGCCATGGCCGCCATCACTACCATCATGGAACGAACCAGAATTCGTCTTTTTTGTATAAAAAATGGAACGAAAAAGAAAGTTAGAATTTTTTTTGATTATTTAAAAGATCGTCAAAATAATGTGTTGGAGAAATTGACGGCCAATTCCTCCACAACCCATCAAAAATAGCATAAATTTTTCATACTTCTGTTTTTTCTTTTATTCTTTATTGCAGAAGTACCAAAAATGTTTAAAAACAATATATTTACATGGGTGGTTGCCGTGTTGTAGATAGCACCGCCGAGGAAAAGCTGAGTTATGTTATGAGCTCCAATGGAATAGCAGGGGTGGGTTGTACTTTTTTTTCTTTTATTTTGTAACTTAAAATTAAATCCTTTTTTTATTTACTTTATAATAATTTTTTGGACTAAAAAATAACAGATGTCGTTATTTAATTCGTCAAATTGCCATGTCATCGTGTGTGTATTTCACACGCTCTATATTTTTAGCTTATTGGCAAAGAAATGTTTAAATGGTTCAAATTCAAAGCAATAGAGGTGTTCAATAGGTACAAATCTAGATTCAGATGTCTAAATGAATTATCTGAACGACTTTAAGAGGCCGCAGATGACTTAAGCCATTAAAATACATGAAATGAAAAGTGAATTACACATATATTCACCGTGTGAGAAAGCTTTTTTTTTTCTCTCTCTTTCACCTTCTTTCTCTTAACCTTAACTTCTTCCAACATCACCACCATTTTCACCGCCATCGCTACCATTAGCACCACCATCCACCCTTTTCTTTTCACTCTTATCTTCAGTCACTACACTCTCTCTCTTACTACTATCATATTCATTTGGAATCACCATCACAATCCCTTTCAAAACTCAGAAATTTCTTCATAAAATTGAATTTTTTGAAATTTTCTTCAGCATCAAAAATAAAAAAATGAGATTAAAAAAGAAAAAGAAAATAGAGGTAGGTTCAGAAAAAGAAAATGGAGGTAAGAAATTGAAAAAGGATATGTAGAAAACGAAGTAATAATTTCTTTTGAAATAATGAATAGCCCCTTATAATAAATATATTACTATTATTTTTTTCCCAGAAAAGGATTTCATATATATAAAATAATCGTTCAAGATAAGAGAGTATTGTGCATCCATCACAATGATTGCGCATTAATAATAGTCTGAGTTACATCCTCCTCCTGAAAAATGTTAGGATTAAAGTTTGTTTTCTAACGTAACTAGTTCCTAGAGTGTCTGCTTCCATCTCTTTTTGTGCAAACAACAAACACTAGAGGAACTAGCAAAGACGAATGGTTTACAAATAGCAAATCTGCTATATGTAATACTATGTAAATATATGATATTGTTCGCAACAAATTTCCTTAAGCGCTGAAAATTAACTGCAAGCAAAATAAATTTTATTGATGAATCGTTGTGAGTACAATTCTGGTGTTCTCTTGATTCTTTTCTCCTAAACTTCTCTGTGATTCGAGGGCCTTCAGTAGCGTATTTCTCGAATGTAGGAAGATTTCGAGGGCCTTCAGTAGCGTATTTCTCGAATGTAGGAAGATGTAGACCTCCTTGAGATGTATTTGATCTCCGAAAACGTCGGGAAGTACTTCGTCGTTTCAAGTCAATCTCCGAGAAGTACTTCGTCGTTTCAAGTCAATCTCCGAGAAGAACTTCGTTGACCACTCCTTTGAAGAACTATGCAGCTGGTGTTGTAGCTTTCTCCAATCCTTGGAGAATGCTTGTTGAAGAGTTTTCTTGATGCCCTTAGAATGTCATGTACATCCCCTATTTATAGTTGTAGGGGTGGACAAGATTTGCATATGATTGGCCAAAGAATGTCATTTTGACACTTGGCAGATTGTGATTGGTTCTTGCATTTGACTGAGACTACCACCTTGTTGGTCTTGAATGCCTAGTCACTGTGACGTGTGACATGGGTTTGGGCTTCAAGGAGAAATGAACCTTGAACTTGAAGTTAATAAAAATGGACTTATTTATTTTTAAAGCCCAAATTAATCATTCAACCCAAATAAACATAAATTTAATCCAACTTTCGTATGAATTAAATCCAATAAAATTTCTCTGTCTATATATATATATATATATATATATATATCAAGTTTGTATCATAAAGTAATAAAGTGTCTTTCTTGAAGAAATGAACGATCAGTCTTCCATAATACCTTGTTAGTATACTATATTTACCTTGTGGATATCATAGATGTTTTGTGATTATTTTCTTATGAAACGAATTAATCTTCTATAACATTATATATGAAACGAATTAATCTTCTATAACATTATATTTGTATATTCAACCTATCAAATATACATAATAATATATTACAAAATATACTTCGATTACCACTAAATTGAATAAGTTATTTTAAAATAATTGTTATACGAAAAAATAATATGTACTATATCAATTATTTAATTAATATAAAAATAATAATCAAAAAGGTATGTAAAATTAAATTATGTAAAGATAAAAAAAGTAAAACTAGCCATTCAAAATTGTTCAGGTCAAGAATAACTCTATTTCCAACCTGAATAGAAGTAGTTTCATCAGTGATTATTGAATTATCTTTTGGAATGATTCACAAATGTGATAACGGATAAGAAAAACACAAATGGATAATAAAGAACTAAGTTGAATAACAAAAGTAAAAATAAAAATTGCTATGATATCATAAAATTATTTTTAATATAATAATATTTGTATTTATTAAAAATATTAGTATACTAATTTACTATATTTATACAAGTATATATCTAAAATTTATCAATAAAGAAAGGGAAAAGGGTAAAAATGCCCTCCATTTGTAGTTTGGTCCAAAAATGATCTTGCCGTCAATACTTTGGTCCAAAATGCCCTTATTGTTATTTAATGGATCAAAAATGCTCATTTTTTAAATAAATATATTATTATTTTCTTTTTAATACATTCTTTTTCTAATAATGTTTTTTTTTAAAAATTAGCAAATGTTTATCTTCAATTCAGAAAAAAATGAAAATATTTCTTATTTTATTATCATTATTTTTTTATCGTTATATAAATATAAATTAATGATTGAAAAAAATGAAAATATTTCTTATTTTATTATCATTATTTTTTTATCGTTATATAAATATAAATTAATGATGGATATACTATGATTTTTTATATATGACATATATTATCTGTCGAAAGGGTACATGAAGTTATTCAATTTTAATTGATAAAATGAGATTAAGAAGAAAAAAACATTTCCTACATTTTTATTTGTTAAAGTGAATTTAGAAGAAAGAAAACAAGAATAGTGTTCTTTAATAATATTTAAATTAGGAAGAAGATGTGTTTAAAAAGAAAAAATATAATATATTTATTCGAAATAGGGCATTTTTGACCCATTTTGTAACTATAGGGGCATTTCTGGACCAAAGTATTGATTGCAAGGGCATTTTGAGCCAAAGTATTGACGGTAAGGACATTTTTGAGCCAAATTATAAACAGATGACATTTTTATTCCTTTCACATAATTTAAGGACATTTTTGACCCTTTTCCCATAAATAAATAAAACAATATCTATTTTATACACTTGTCAGTTAATTAACAATTACTATAACAATTATTATATTTCATCACGTGTCTCTGTCATGCAAATGATCGAGAAGCTTTCAATTTTTCACAATTAGTTTTCTTTAAATCTGAAAGACTAATATTTTATCACATAATTTTTAATCTTTTATTATATTTTTACGGTCTTTTTTTCTGAATATTATGTAAAAATATGTTACGTTGAATATAGATACATTTGTAAATATAACTTCGACTTCGATCTTGTTCGTCTCTTATTTTTGTTCATTACTTAATTTTTTCTTTCTTTCATTGATTCTATCATAATCGTAAATCATAGAAACTCGATTATCAACTAACATATATATAGTTAATATGTAAACTTGATTGATAATATCAATATTGCTCTAAACAATCTTTACTCAGTTGAATCAAGTAATAAATCAAATAAAAAAAATATAGAATCTTGTAAGTAATTATAATTTAAATCTTAAACTATGTTTCTAGATATTTGATTTTACAAGGAAACAAACAAATATGTTTAGAATACATATATATGTTGGTGTATTATAAAATCCAACAATATATATATATATATATATATATATATATATATATATATATA
>JAJONR010000053.1:0-34574 GCA_029582245.1 Solanum etuberosum
TACATTGGATCTTTTTGCTTGGATAACAGTGAAACAACCATTTATTATTGGGATGAGTTGGTGAAAGTTATGCAAGAAAATTACGGACCCACTGTGTTTCAAAATCCAGATGAACATTTGTGTAGTATCCAACAGACTGGATCAGTGTTCGAGTATAGGCAGGAATTCGCAAAACGGGCAGCGCGTATGCAAACTTGGCCAGAACATTGTTTGCTTGGAGTTTTCCTTAGCGGACTCAAAGAAGACCTTCGTGTGGACGTTAGGATTCACAAGCCTCGGTTTGTGTATAAGGCGATGAGTTTGGCCTTAGAATATGAAGGAAAACAAAGACTAAATCAGTCCAGTAAGGTACATGTTTGGCCTTCTGGATCAAGACCTTCATCAATTGGGACTTCCTCTCCAGCGGCTCGGGAATCCTGTAATTTTCAAACATCCCGCCAGCCAGTTACACGCCCTTTTCAACAGTCATCTCTTCCAAACACTCGCCCACTGAATTCTGAACATCAAATTCGGCGAGAAAAAGGCTTATGCTACCGTTGTGGAGACAAGTTTACCCCTGATCATCGCTGCAAACTCGGGACTTTTGCACATTTGGAGTTAATGCAAGAGGAAAAAGATGGTGCAAAGTCTTGACGGTAATCAAAATGAAGACATACCCCCCTACTGATTTGGGGGAAATCTCTTTTCATGCAATTTTGGACAAAGAATCTGGTTCAACTTTGAAACTTCAAGGCACTCTTTGCTGCCATAAAGTGTTGATGTTGGTAGATAGTGGTTCGACGCATAATTTTGTAGCATAAGAAATTGTCACAAAACTTGGGTTGGCAGTCCAATATATCCCTACTTTTGGTGTCCAGATAGGCAATGGTGAAATTATCAAATGCAACAAAGTTTGTCAGTAGAGGTTTCTAACTTGGTCATAAAGCACAATTTCTTCCCTTTTTCCTTTGGTGGTGCAAACATGGTGTTAGGTATACAATGGCTAGCATCCTTGAACATAGTACAAGCCAATTGGAATGAGATGTTCCTAATCTTCCAATTGAATGAGAAAACTTATAAACTGCAAGGTGTTCCTCTGAAAACACTCACAACATCTTTCCAATCAGACCTTGAAGAACAGATGTTGACTAGAGATGCTATGTTGAACCTTATGAAGGCAGATTATAAGCACATAGACCTCTTTTCTAATGTTGGTGATGCTTCTATTTTACGTCTTCAGCTATATGGCCAGAAATCTTTGTTAGTTGCACAGTTTCCCGATTTTCTTTCCGGGAGGGGTGTACGGATAAGGCACGTATCTTTAATACTTATTCAAGGAGGAAGAAGCGAAGAAAGATAGGAGAAGATAATGATTTGCATCTTCTGAAATTCCTGGAGGTTTCACCCATGGAGCATTGAGCGGATACTTACAATTATTAGGAGTTGTTTAACAGTTCCTTATGGTTACTAGAAGTTATCTATCCTTATCCTAAATAGTTATGAAGTAGTTATATTTATCTATTATATAATAAGAGATCTAGTAATAATTAGACAGGTGGTAATATATCTTTTATATGCAAAAAAGGTTGTTATAAGAGATATGAGATACTTGTCTCTTTTTGTATTTTCTATTGTTCTACGAGATACGAGATACTTGTGTCTCTTTTTGTATTTTCTGTTGCTTTTATCCAGTAAAAAATCTCGGTTTCTATCACATTTACACACCTTAACTTTACAGACGACCTAATATTCCCCACTTTTGTTTGAAGTGGAACCTTTCCTAAAAGGTGAGTTAGGCCCAAGACTTAGCTTTACGTGGTATCATAGAAAAACCAATCTCACTCAATGTTACCCCAAATTAAATTTTTTCCACATGTTCAACACTGGGGGTGAAGAATGAAAATATTCCCACATCGGTGGTTAGTGCGATAGGTGGTCTACTTATAAGTCTTGGACAATCCTCTTGAGCTAGCTTTTGGGGTGTGAGTTAGGCCCAAAACTTAACTTTATGGATACATAATTCAGTATACTTAAATAATATATTCCTTAATTTATATAATTGTTTGTTGGGAAAAGTCATAAGTTACATCATGTGATTGTCCAAAAAGTTATTTACACACCTAAACTTTACTTGCGACCTAAAGCTCCCTAATCTTGTTTGAAGTGGAACTAATATCCTCCTAAAAGGTGATGTGGCAAAGAAAGTGTAACCAACTTCTTGAGAACGCGTGAGAAGAGGAAAAGAACACTATAAATGGTTATAACAATACAGGTGTCATCTTCTAATTAGTTTGAAATATAATCAGTTATACTTGATTAATATAGTCCTATGAATGGTGTTTTCTTAATATTTTCTTTATTCCTTTCCCTTTTTTCTCTTTTCTTCCTTTTCTCTTCCTTTTCTTTTTCCTACACCTTCAGTTTCTTGGTTAACTTCACCCGACATGCACTATCTCCGTTAGTCACTTCCCCTGCGCCATTTTCTTTTCTTCTTTTGTCATCTGTAAATAGTTTTCTTTCTAGGGTTTGATATTGAATAAAATGCTGAAAAGTTCATAGGTTTTCTTTGAAAGAAAATTTGTTTGTCGGCCATCATGTTTTCTGGCGAGGTGGGTATTCTCTTTCTTAAATATTGTTCAAAACAACCTTTTCAGATCTTTATCTTGAAATATCGATAACAAGATTCAAAAGCTATGATAAAAAAAATTGCATCTTCCCTGGAAAATTAAATTCTGGCGATCTTCTTTTCGTCCTTTTTGGAGCTATTTATCTCAGAATTACCTTGTTAAGAAGCTGATAAGGCACGCATCTTCCAACTTATTCAAGGAGGAAGAAGCAAAGAAAGTTAGGAGAAGATAATGATTTGCATCTTCTCAAATTCCTGGAGGTTCCACCCATGGAGCATTGAGCGGTTTCTTACAGTTATTAGTAGTAATTTGTCAGTTCCTTATGGTTACTAGAAGTTATCTATCCTTATCCTAAATATTTATGAAGTAGTTATAGTTATCTATTATATAATAGGAAATCTAGTAATAAGTAGACATGTGGTAGTATATCTTTTATATGCAAAAAAGGTTGTTGTAAGAGAAACGAGATACTTTTCTCTCTTTATATTTTCTATTGTTCTACGAGATACAAGATACTTGTGTCTCTCTTTGTATTTTTCTCTTGCTTTTATCCCGTAAAAAACCTCGGTTTCTATTAGAAGCCCTTTCAATTATGAGTCATGGTTTTTGTGTGTGGTGCATCTCATTATTGAACTTCGATGGGAGTTTCTCTTGAAGAAATAATGCATTATTCTAGTCGCCACCAAAGCCACAAAGGACCATCTAAATTGATTTGTTTCTGCCGGTTTTGCCTAATTGTGCAACCCAAAGCTGCGATGGAAATTGAAAATAATATGAAGTAGAAAAAGAAGGAAGAAGAAGGGGAAAATGTGAAAAAAATAAAATAATGACTAATAAGTTGATTTTTTTTTAAATATATATTATACACGTGTCAGGCGCTTGTATAATAACACTTTTACATAAATTTGGTATTCTCTTGAGAAGGGGGTAATAGTTCAACTTAAAATAAGAATAAGGAGTAGGAGGTCACCCGTAAAGTATCAGTATGTAAATGACTTATCTGAACAACTATACGGTATTTGTATGACTTTTCCCTTGTTTGTACTTTGTAATAAAATATTTTCCAAATGTTTATTTTAAACTACCACAGTTAAAGCCAGATGACATAATGTGTTGGCTTGTTAGTCTTGCATTGACTAGATGAAATTGGAAATAGATGGCAAATGGATGGATCAATTATATTTGATTCTTATATAGAAAAGTTTTTTTATTATATTTGAGTTATTTCTTTTTGAAGCAATTCAGAAGATTTACGTTTATTTCTTAAATGAAGAATTTGAAAAAATATCCTGGAATAGTTATTGAAATGAATCTTTTTCCTGGAATAATTATTGAAATGAATTAATGAGTACATATAAAATTTAATTGAACAAGAGAAACACTGAACTTAGACTTTTTTCTCTTTCTTAAACTCGAATTAAGAACAGTGTTTCCAAGAATAGTCTCATCATTCCCAATTGACTTTTATTGTTTCATTGAATGATTGAATGGCATTTTGGGGACTGCTGTTTATGCTGCATTCTGCGTTGTTAAGATTCAAGTCAGTAGACAGGGCGCTAGTTCTAATTTCCAGATAGCTCTCTTCTTCCCTTCACTATATAAATATTCTGACATATTTGTGGTTTGCCAATTTGTTCACCTGTCGTTCATGCGATATAAAGCTGTTAACTTATGCAACCTCGATCGTACTTCCACTTAAGCTTTGAGAGAGGGAATCCATTGGAAGTTTTAATTTGAAAATGGTTATTTGCTTTGCAGTGATGAAAAATATTTGCAGTTTCAAGTGGATGATTTGCCGTATTCATGTCCAACATGCCGCGGATATAGTTATAAGGTGTGTTTATGGCAGTGATTAATTTCACTAGAAAAGTTAATCGAGAACTCTATCCTGATAATTCTCTTTTGATGTTCTCAGTCGATAAATCTTAAGAATGCTGTTCAGGAGCTTTGGAAGAGGAGAGATGTAGCTGATAGGGATTTAATTGCAAGTTTGAGGGCAGGAGCTGGGTTGCCTGTTGATGATGAAATATTTTCTATTTCACCCTTTTCAGAGGATGAAAATAGTGCTCCTCTAGTAAAAAATAAACATAAACAGTCCTTGAAGTTTTCTCTTAAAGGTTTAGTTGACAAATCTCCCCAAAAGAGCAAGGAATATGGAAAAGATTCTGGTAAGGAGAAGGGGTTAGCTGGACAAAATGAAGGACATCCTGATGCTCCATCTGGTGGATATAGTGCTGGTGATGTCAAGAATGATGAATTGCAGGCTTATGGGGAACTGAATAGCTTTTCTTCTCCTGTTGGTAGCTTAACAGAAGGTATATGTTCATTTAATGAGGCAGGGGTCATAAAGCACAAATTTATAGATGAGGTTACTGGAAACATGGGTAAGAGGACAGTCCAAAGGAATGGTAGCAAGCCTCAGCGTTTGGATGGGGTTGATGTTGGGATTCAAACAAGCTTGCCAAAGACCTCCAAGGGGCCAAATGGTAAAAAAAAATTCTATATGTCGTCTTCGGGTTCTTCTTTCTTTCCATTTTCTAACTTGCATGAATCTTTTTTTTTAACTATGGCTTCTCCGTAGAGTTTGATGACTGTAAATATGCTTTTCTACTTGCTTGCATCACTTATGACACAAAAGCTACGGTTTTCAAAATTGTTATCTCATCCAGACAAAAGGTTGCGCCATTGAGAAAGATGATTATAGTTTTCCTCTGTGCATTATTATTTCTTCGAGATTTTCATCTATGATTGGTAAGGAATTCATATATAAGTTGCCCTAGGGCTTTTAGTGGTAAGAGAGCATCGCGTGATATGTGGATTAAGATCATGTCACTGGTGAAACCCTGCTGCCGACAAAAGCCTGATATTTAAGTGAAGAAGGGTAGATGGGTATGCTCATTATCCCCACAGTTTTGAACCTTATGTCACTGGCCCTCGAGGATTATTCGGTTATAAAGAAAGGACATATAAGTTGGCTATGGAATATCATTAAATACTGTGATTCTTGGGTTGCTTTTTGTTAGTAGAAGTCATAAGTATCTCTAATATACTTGGTTATATAGAAAGGACATATAAATTGGCTAAGGAATATCATAAAGTACCGTGATTCTTGGGTTGCTTTTTGTTAGTACAAGTCAAAAGTATCTTTAATGTACGTTCTTGCAATGCATTTTCTTGTAAGAGAAATACTTGTGTGGATGTAAACTTATGCTGCATATTTCTTCTCCTTTCCTTGGATAATTGGCTGCTTATTAGTCATATTTGGAATGTGTGCTTGGGTCATCATGTTATCTGATCTTTGTTATTTTTTTTTCTTTTTTTTTGCTTCTTCATGACTTAAGTGGAAATTCTTTTGAAAGTAAAGCTATGGGGGATTTTAAGTCACGTTCTCAAAGTTTAACAATACAATGTTAATATTAATTAAACAATGATATAAGTGTAAGCCAGTAGTTTAAAACGTTTTTCTTTTGATGATCTTGACAAATCTTAAAAGAGTAGCACTGATGTACATCTCACTCACAGACTTCTTCCCTTTTCTCAAGATGCTGAAACTGCTTTTGATGTCTTAATGGATACACTCTGGCATAAAACAGAGGAGTTCTCTTTTTATAATTCAGATTCTTTCCTCTGTGTGAGTACTTGCAGCTGAAGAGTCCGAAAGCTGCTGATGACCCAGAAAAAAATAAAATTAAAATAACCTAAAGTGATTAAAGTTCATGCTGCATATTATTATTATTTTCTGATGTTAACACCCACCCCCCCACACACTGTCGAAATGGATAGGTGGCAATACTTCTGTTGTTTCCTAATTTTTATTTATAATTCGACTTCTGGATGCGCTCTTGCATCTGTTGTTCCCTAAAATTCTTTCAATTCAATGTCTAGATTGCTTGATCAAGTCAGCAAAATCTCTTGAGATAGAGTAATTAGCTTCAACACTCTATACACCTGTTCTTATATGGTGTAGATTCTCTACTTTTGGTATAACTCTTGTATATGGGACAATTTCACGTTAATAAAATTATTTACCTTATCGAAATATATTCTTGTATGTACTTCTTTGTGTATCAGGTAATGAGGATCTGGTTCAGCTGAGAGAGAATGAAAACTCAGAAAGGAATGACACTGCAGCTAAACTTGGTGGTGGAACAGGTAAGACCTGTTGTAACTTGTTTATTTTTTATGTTGGGGCGGGTATAGAAGCTAAGATAGTATGTGTTGGTTTTAGGAGCATATTTTTAATATTCTATTAGTAACTTTTCTTTTGGCTCTCGTTTCTGTGTCAAAAGAAAGTAACTTAATAAAGATCAAGAAAGTTAGCTCAGAAGCTACTCATTTCCCTGCCAACGTTGGTGGAAGATTTGCCGATGGATCTGGACCTTATTCTCCACTCAAGACTTCTGGTATCTTAGGAAAAAGATGCAATGACGGTAGTGTTATTACAAAGGCTGGAGCTGAAGTTCCTGCTACAAGGGACAACAAATTAGCTTCTGTTAAACATGCCGAAGCTGGGCCTGCTTCTTGTGATGACCTGAATGAAGAGAAAAATATCTCACCTTCATTATCTAAATTACTGAGAAAGGATCCAAAACCTCTCCAAAGGCTCAAGTTCAAGAATCCTTACCATGAAAGTCAAAATGCATTGGCGTCTCCAGGAGAGGAGGAGAAAAGCATGGTTAAGGGCCAGAAGTCTACAAGAAAGAGAGTACCAACTTTTGAAGAAAAAGCATCAACCAGGTCTGATGATGATTCATCACAGCGATATGAAGACAATACAATGGATGACTTCTCGGATCATAACTGGATAGTGCAGAAGTTGGGACAAAATGCAAAAGGAAAGAGAGTGGAATTTCATCATCCGTTTGATAATACCTGGTAAGTTTATTGTTACATCAAGCTGACTAATCTGCATACTTACAATTTATGCAACTTAAATGGAACTGAGTGCTGTGATATTCTGGATTAGTAATCATGATAGCAATGAGTAAAGGGCAATAAATAGAGGCTAGAGCTAGTGAATTGCATTGGAACTTAAGGATATAGTAGGATAAATCAAAGGAACTCATTGTCTATAGTTAGAAGTTTGATTTTGGTGTTTAACTAGCGTGGCTTCCTTGCTTATTCTTAAATATGAAATTGTGTAGAAGAGCATTCATATAAATCTGTACCACACTTTCCTTGAGGTGTGCTAGTTTGACCTTTCAATTTGTTTTCTTTTTCAGGCATAGAGGGACTGTCGTAGAAGTCTTTGAAGGCTCATCTGTTGTGTCTGTTGCTCTTGATGATGGGAAGACTAAGAACTTGGAACTTGGAAAGCAAGGAATACGTTTAGTATCTCCAAAGCAAGACTGTTGACTGCTATTAAAATTGGTTATTAGATGCAGCGTATGTTGCGACTTTGGATGACGAGAGCATGAGCAACTGCTGATTCCCATAGTTGTTCCTTAAAGTTACTGCACCCTGCATTGTGTGTTTTCTGCAACTTATCTAACCTTTGGTTTCCGAATTTCCATGTAAGGCATTGGTTTGGTTCTGTTTTATCGTCACCTTTCGTTTCCCAGTTTATAGATTCTCTTTTCTGGTCAGAGGTAGAACACTGTTTTTGAGCCTTTTGGTGGCACTTTAAATTAATCTTGTTGGGTTTACCGTTTTAATGTAAAATTTCTAGAGATTAGAAAGTTCTGCCCTTACTGTATTAACTCAGAGTAGATGACATCGTTATCTTATAATATAGTATAGCCAGCTGAGCTCTGTTTAATATGAATTGACTGAAATCACCATGATACTACGATAAATTCCATTAGATATAATCAGCTTGAGGACTTTGGCAACTGATCATTTGAGGCTCTTGGGACAATTTGTGTCTGTGGTATGGGCCCATGAGGGTACTCATAAGAGTAATTTTCACAATAGAAGTACTTTAATCCCTAGTTACCAAACATAGTGATAGTTTGGCTAATTATTAGTAACAAGATTTGTGTTATGTCATTGATGCTATTTTGAAATTCATGTTGCATCAATATACAACTCGCTGAAATTAGTAGTATATCTGTCATATAACAACTCACGTTGTATCACTGTATTAGTTTATTAGTATCTCTCGATAGTAAATTCAAACTAGAAAGATTTTTAGATACAATCACAGAAACATGACGAATTAGTGCCGTTATTTTTACGTATGTGTATGCTAGTACTAGCAATTTTGCAAGGTTTGAAAACAAGGCTTTCTCTTCCCATAAGTTTATATTTTCATATAATAATATTACATAAGTTATATTGTGGTCGTTCTTTTGCCACTATTGATGGTGAAGGATATTATTCGTGAATTAGAACCCTTCCTTCATCTATGACAATGAGCACTATTAAGGTCATAATAACGATTGGGAACACAACGTTTTCTACGCTTAGTTTGATGAAAGTTTGTCTTATTCACTATAGGAAAAGAACTACAACTAGTAGGTCGATTTTCATCTTTTTTTGCTTCATATTTATAATTCATTATTTTATCCGACCACAATAAAAATGTGAAATTAGTCCAAAATATTATTTGAACAACATCTCTCGATATAGTTGCAGAAGCGCATTCTTGGCATGAAGTGTGGTAAAGATTTTTTTCAGTATATAATTGTTAGTGATATCTCACCATATATTTCAACTGTGAAATAATTTAATGAAAAACTATACTTATAAATAGATTTTAAAAATTGCAGCTTTAAATAGATTCAGTTTAAAAGTGCTTATGCAAGAACAACCATTTTTGTATGATCATATCATCTTTTAGATTATTTAACAATATAAAGAAATTTTTAACAATGAAATATTTCATTTGAAAGCCCCCAACCAAGATGATGGCAAAGAAATACGTTTGCTTTGACATTATCTTAATTTGATACATGATTATTATTTTTGATTGTGCCCGCAAGATCAATCACAGTAAAATGAATTTTAGCATCAAATATATCTAAAACAACAAATTCACATTTCAAAAAAGTTATCATTAGTTAAGAAAAACAAAGTAGATATCTTCAAAGTTTCGTAAGAATTTGCTTCATTTGTTAAGAAAAACAAAGTAGATACCTTCAAAATTTTGTAAGAATTTGCTTGATATGATATAGTCTCATTTGGATAATGTGTTGTGTAATATAGATAATTAAATCAATTTCAAATTAACCTACTAATAAATTGAATTAACTTTGAAAATTAGATTTGCAAGCGTAGAACCTTATTTAACTTTACCATTATTGATTTTTAACCAAGAGAGGAAAAAAAAAAAGAGAGAAAAAGATTAGAGGCTTCTCATTCTCTTTACATTTTAGCTATGGTTTTGTCTTCTCCAACAGCCATTGGATTCGCCTCAGAAGTAGCTGCAGCATCATCTCCCTGCTTCCATGTAAAACCCTAAACCCTAAGCTTCTTAGTTTTTCTTGTTTCGTTCTTGAGTTCCCTAATTTCTGTTTGTTCTGATCCTTTAAAAAAAATAAATTGTTGAGCCAGTATATCAATTTTCCAGTTCCTGGCAGTTCGTCCTTAATCTAATGATCCAAGTATTATTTTTGGCTTATATTGAGCTAGGTGGATTTAGGTCTTCATTTATTCAGTTAATTATCTAACTGTGTAAATGTTTCAAAATGCCTGTGTGGTATATATCATGTCCTCTTGTGTGATGCCTATTTCTATCCAATGGAAAGGTTCATAAGAGGGAAGAAGAAATCTGCGGGTCATCAAACTACTTTTTTTTGAAGTTCAAGAAAGACACTCCTCCTTGGTTCAGTTGTGTGCATACAGAAGTCTAATTTTCTCACTTTACAAAGTTAATAAGCTCCTTAATATTTCTTTACTTAAAAGAATAACAAAAAGAGCTCCCTAGTATTTATAAGCCTTTGTGTTTAAACAGTGTTGCCCCCATGATGGAATGGACAGATAACCATTACAGAACTTTGGCCCGTCTTATCTCAAAAAAAGGCGTGGCTCTACACAGAAATGCTTGCTGCCGAAACAATTGTCTACCAGACTGGCAATTTGGTAAAGTTCTGCTGCATGGAATAAGACTCTAGTGCTTCTCTACCCAACCATAAAGTACCTTTTTGTTTCTCACTGATGAATTAATCCTTTGTTCTTATTCTTGACAAAAAGAAATGAGAAAGAGATGAACATATATGTGCTATATAGTATGTAAAGGCTCACAATTACAGAGGATTCAAACTCGTCTACGATAATTTAACTCAAATGTACCGGTTAAAATTTTCACTGAATGTGCATAAATCAAAATATCCTATTATTTTGCCCATTTGTTTTAAGTCATGAGACAGTGAAATAGTCAAAAGTTACTTTCTTTAATCTTGATCCTCTTGCTGCCAACCCCAATTTTCATGATAAAAGGAAATAGTGGGTGTATGTCTCTGTGGTTATATGCCTACTTTCTACATGATGTGAACTGACCTTCTACAAAGAGAAGCTTACAGTTAACACTTCTATAGATGGCACCTGACTCTTGTATTTGATTTACTAAATCGATGATTCGTACTGTTTTTATATCAATTACTATAGAATCTTTGGGTTGTCTTTCAAGGGGGGAGTTAGCCAAATTGGTTGGTCATTTTCATTTCCCTAAACTAAGACCCTTGTCCCAGTTAGATGGTTTCCTAAAAAAGGAATATTTATATCTTTGTCGTGAAATACGTGGCAAAGAAGGGACCTAGATGATATATTATTGTAACCTGGGTAGATCTTCAAAAGGAACTTTCTTGTACTGATATGTTATTGCGCTTGCGGCTTGGACCTTTAAGAGCAGCTTGTCACTGACTAATGCTTATGTGTTTCTATCGTGCAGTGAAATCTGACATTTATGTGATTTTTCTAATATACCAGGATAGATTCTTGGCATATGGCCCTGAGCAACATCCTATAGTGCTGCAAATTGGGGGAAATAATTTGAAGAATTTGGCCAAAGCGACACAACTGGCAACTCCATATGGCTATGATGAAATTAATTTTATGTTTGTTCTGCTTTTCCTATCTAAAATATAAGTTTCTAGCTTTTATTTAGACCCATAACTGATACTTTTTCTGTTTTATTTAACAGTTGCGGATGTCTTAACCCCAGAGTCGCTGGACATGGGTGTTTTGGTGTGCGCCTCATGCTTGATCCGTAGGTTAAGATTTCCTTGATTGATACATCAAATATATTATTTATCTGTATAGTTGCTCGGACATATGCACAACTTCTACAAGGAAAGTTTTATGCTGCGTCCATTTGCATAATTTCTGCAAATACAAATCTTCCTGTGAGTGTCAAATGGAGAATTGGACTTGATGACCATGACTCATACAATGAACTATGTAAGCTCTTCAAACTTTCCCTTCCTCACAGGAAATGAGAATCAAAATTCAATTCTTCAATGATCAATATTTTGATTTGTGCCTTCTTTCTCTTGTCTTGTGGGTTACAACTCCTAATTTATGTCCTGGCCTTGCTTCAAAAAAATCATCAAAATTGAGGTCCTTTAGTTTCTTTGTAATATATTTCCAAGCAGGTCTTTGCCGACCTTGTAACTGCTTGGACTTTCAAGTAGATCTTAGAGAGCTGACAATAACTTGTAACTATGAACTGGAAGCATATTGCATGACCACTTAACTCGGAGCAGAAGCCATGTCCCCCAAAACCCATAATTGGTGGGAACTTGAAAATATTTAAAAATCAGATTTTCTAAATCTGATCAAATTTTATGGTCAAATAAATTTTGAAAATCTACTCTCAGGGACCATAAGTATTTTTCTGAAAGTTTTTCTTCTTTTCTTTTTAAAACCTTTTCCTTTTTTGACTTTTTGCCACTACTATACAAACAATCATGGATTCTATCAACATTTTGAAAACTTCAATGGGCCAAATGTGAATTTTGCTTCACCTTATAAACAAACTTGTGTATCCCCAAACACCTTAGAAGTCACGCCCATCCCCTTTCCTCTCTCTCTCTTTTCCCCAAAATGAGCTTTTCCCCAATTTAAGCTCTTGAAAAATTTCTCATACACAAAAATTTTTATCTCGCGTATGGCCTTTCACACAGCATGCCCATTTACCTGGTACTACATTCTTTTATTTTTGTATTATTTGTTTATAGTTTTGTTTATTTTTCTCTCTCTTTCTCTCTACTCTATCTTACCTAGGCCAAGCCGCCAAGGATCCAAATGGGGTTCTTTGTTTTATTGTTTTAAGTTGTTTACTGGGGTTTATATGACCCATTGAGCGTTTTTAGATGTGGGTTTTGGAGTTTTTGTGGTGTAGCTGGAGGATCTGCTATCTATCTCTATCTTTATCGATGGATGTGAAATCGGGTTCTTGGTTTTGTGTTTTGTTGTTTTCTTTTGAATTTCTGACCCAATTGAGTGTTTTGGCATTTTTTGGTGCAGTCGAAAGATCTGCTTCTGCCCAGATGGGTTTCCAAAGGGTAAAAATGCGTTCTTCAGTGATGTGACTAAACTTGAGGAGTTTCTCAAGGACCCATGGGGTCTTAAGGCCAAACAACCTGCCACAATTCAGGTTAAGGTTCCCAAGCTTAATGTTGCTCCGCCCCCACAAGCGCCTATAGGTGATGGGGGTGGTGGAAGCAGCGGGGATGGTGAGGAGGCGGCTGCTATTGCTTCAGCTAAGACTAAGCGTGTTGCTTTGCAGAAGAAAACTGCTGCTGCATCTATGGTGGCTGAGGATTTTGCTAGACAATTTGAGTCTGGAGATGTGGAGGTTAGGAACCGCAGTTCTAAAAAACGTAGGTTTTCATGAATTTGTATGTGGAATGTGAAAATTATGATTGTTTAATCAATCGACTTCTCTGTTGTCCTATTTAACATAGTCAGGATAATGACATAGATGGTTGCTGAGATGATCTGTTTTCAGATCACTTGTCTGTTTATATTTCATGTGGATTGTATGCAATGACTATTGTGTTTCTTTTTATTTGAATGCTGGCTTCTTCCGTTGAGGGAGAAAAGAGTTTATGTGGTCCACAAAAAGGTATAGACATTCTGGTTTGTATGAATAGTTTCAGGGTACTTGATAATTTAACTCCATTTACATTTTAAACTTGTAAGTGTTTGTATAGTATTCCACTATAGGAGAAGAAAAGATACACAGATGATTTAGCCTGTTCTGATAGTTTCTCTCAAAAGAGAATCAATTTTCATGGTGCTTCCTACAGGATTGAGAAATTTATGAGTTATTCAGTTGGACAACTCTTCATGAAGCTTGCCTCACTCAAGACAACCTTAAGAAAATGAATTTTCAGACATGTAACATCTATTGGCAATCTGAAAATTCCTTTTCTTAAGGTTATCTTGAGTGAGGCAAGCTTCATGAAGAGTTGTCCAACTGAAGCATATGATCTTTGTTAGGAGCTTAGTCTTCCATATCAACTTCCTTGGCCAGTTATCAAGCACTTCATTAAGAGCATATGAGTTGCATAGCCTGATTTCACCGAGTATCTACTACCTTGTCACTGCCCCACCTTAACTTGTCTGCTTCCCTGACATTTATCACCTGGCCTTCTAGCCTAAAAAACAACATGACCACTTCTTCGGTTTCCCGGTCTTGTAGGTTCCTTTTGAATAGAACATTCCAGGTGTTGTCTTCCCTATTCTGAGAGATGGAAGAATTTGGTTCACATGCTATTTGAAATAGACTTGGGAATTCCTCCATCATTGTCCAGCCACCTATCCTTCCAAAATCTGATATGTATACCATTACCTATTCTGCATCTTCTTGAGGCCAACATTGAAATTTCTTATTACTTCATCAAAAAACAAATGCCTAGAATGTACACACCCTTAATTCAGGTAATAGATCATCTTTGAAAATTCCTTTTCCTTGAGAGAGACGAAAACGTTTAGTGAAGGCTGTTAGTTAAATGCATTTGTCACACGCTTGAATCTCTACTTTTTGGGCTACATTTAAGTTATTTGGCTATAATGACTTGAGAGTGTGATAATGTTCTATGAAGTGGACAACTTTAGACATAATGCTCTAAGTTTTTTTTGGTTGATGTATTGCAATAATTAGCATTAATATCAACATAAAACCCCGCAAAACATAATACAGTAAGGGGTCGTTTGGTAGGGTGTAAAAAATAGCATGCATTGCATAAAAATATTATTTACAAAGATATCCTCCACAATTATGGTGGAAAAAATGTAAAAAAGGGTTTTGATGTGTAGTTGAGTCTGTAACCCTGCTAATGCATGCATTAATCCCCTTGCATTACTAATACGTAGAAATCCATGGTATTAGTAATACACACCTTAATACACAATAGAGTGTATAACTAATACAAGCATTAGTTATACATAACATAAAAAAGTGTACCAAACAAGGTATTACTAATACATAGAGCTAATGCATGTATTATTTTTGTTAATACACTCTACCAAACAACCCCTAATTGGTTGGCCACATGAAAAAGTTAATCAAAGTATAACTAATACAAAGTTGGTTGGCGGCATTAGAGATCCAATCAAATATTGGTGATGAATCCCTCTCCCCCTTTTTCTCTTTTTCCCTAAACAATTCCTGCATTAAGTTGTATGAAACATTTATTATTTAATATGGAATAGAATGTGGAATAAGAATACATATATTCGCAATGTGGTGATTAAACTATCTCAAGACAAAATGCCCTTTAAAGTAAGTAATTCATGTATAACAATCTTCTCGCTATTAATGATCGCATTAACAACCCCATCATTATTAATCACCATATAAACAATTCCTCCCCACATAACTAGCATGCCAACCAAGTGACCTGTAAAAGTAAAGGTCTGCTAGTGTTCCAAACAACATTTGGATTTAAAATATAAATAATGGTTGGGATGTTTCTTTTGTTGTTCCTCCAATTCAACCAAATAGATTTTGTCACTCACCAGCAGAAATTTCGTATTCTAAAGGTGCACTGTTACTGAACATGTAATAACCCCTTTTCATCGCTCATTCTACTGATATTCATTTCTTTTTCTCTTGGGGGTGTGGAGGCTGGGAGCTGGAATCATAAATTATTACATGATAGTATTCAATCTTTTTATTTACAAATAAATATCTGCCCTCAGGGCTCTATGAAAGATGTTGGTGGAGAAGAACAGGGTCTATTGAATGTCAAAGTGATGTGCATGCTATGCTTTTCCAGTGAAAATGAAGGAGGTGAAAGAGCAAGGAAAATGATGCCATGCAAAAGTTGCGGGAAGAAGTATCACCGAAGCTGCCTGAAAGCTTGGGGTCAACATAGAGGTACTCTTATTGGCCACAAGATTTGTCAGTTTTTAGTGTTGTACTTTTGCTAATATGCCCCTTCCTACAGATCTCTTCCATTGGAGTTCATGGACATGTCCCTCTTGCCGGCTTTGTGAGGTAAAACTTTTGATTCATTTCAATAAAATAATGAAACATAGTTGGTTTTGCTTTTTAATAACTGCCCAAAATGTGACAATTGTACGCTGAGTTGCTTTCTTTTTATTTTTTGTGAATAAGAAGGTCAAAGCTAATTCGACAAGACATTGACTTTTATTACCTAACAAAATGGAAATAATAAATTAATCAGAGATATCAACTGATGCCCTAATTTTCGTTGCTAGCCATATGTAACAATCGGAGGTTTTCATATTTAGGCATTTTAGGTTCTAGCCTGCTGCCTAGACCTATTAGAGATCACCCATGTCAGTTTTGACCCACAAATCTTGGGTAAGGTATACTGATTAAAAAAAAGATCCTGACTAAGGTGGATGTCAAACTATGGAAAGGTTTTTTTTAACATCTCTATGTGTCGGCATGGACAATCAATTGAGAAAAGATATTGCTTTTAAGGCAATGCTCTTAAATGAATCCGTCCATATGTGTATGGTGTATGACAGTCAATGGAGATGGCGAAACAGGTGGAATTTGACCGATGGCCCCACTTATACACAAACCCATTAGCCACTAATCATACACTTGCCATCTCAACTACCTTTTGTCCTATAAGAAACAGGGAAGACTACTTTCCGCTAGATCAAGTGGACCCAACTCAGATAAGCACCATGTCAAAGCCAAATTAGCTGCAAGCAATAATAGCTTATAATGATAAACCCACGTTGAAGCCCCATTCCCTGGTTGTAAGAAGTTATTGAATGACACTAGATGATTTCTTGGGTTGTTAGACAGAGTTACCTGGTAAGTGGGCTAGTGGAAGGTACCTTGTGGAATTAATCCGCACAATCAGGGCGCCACAGTTATTTAAAAAGAAGTCATTTAATATGAAATGAGTCACTATAGTTTCGTCTTTTCCATGTTTCACTTTTTATGGTGTAAAGTTTGTCATGTCAGTTTGCAAGGTGTCACTGAATCAGATTAGATTTTCTTTCTGCCCCCCCCGCCCTTCTGTTTCTCCAGCTTTCTTTTTTGGTCTTTGTGCTTTTGTCCTTGTGTTCTTTGGTGACTTCAATTTTAGTTTTTTTTTTAGGAGGACTTCGATTTTTAATTTTTGTTTCACATTCAACCTTCAGATATTTTGGATGAGTAAGTTTAATCCGTCTAACCAATGGGTAACCAAACCAAATCAAACAGTATGTTATAACCAACCAGCCTTTAACCTTTATCCCTTCCTTCGCTACTCCCTCCCTGGCACCACGGGACTTGCATCTAACTATGGAGGTTTCTTGGGGGATAGAGAAATAGCCTTGTAGGTCGGGATATTGGTAGGATTTGATCAGTGCTTTAAAAAATGAAAATTGCAAAAAAAGCAATAAGGTCTTCAAAGCTTTAATCAAAAGCAATTAATAGCGTACGATTCATCAACCATATGAAATTACCTAAATATATGAATTTAGTACTTATAAAATCAAATAGTGATAACATTTTTTTTCAGTACCTGTTATACAATAATGACTATATATAGACTCAATACCTAAACTGAAATACAATGAATATAAATTTCAACAAGGTCACAGAATAATGATGGTCAATAGCAACATTGATTTTAGATTTGTGAGAAATATTGGAAAAGAATATTATTGAATTGTTGTTGCGTCTACATTATTACATTGAGACCCTATTTATAGCCTCTAGAATACAATCCTTTACCAAGTAGGATACTATTTACTATTCCTATTTATATTTGTATTCCTATTCCTATTCTAAATAGGATTGTATAAAACTATTCCTATTCTAATAGGATTGTATAAATCTATTCATGTTCTAACACTCCCCCTCAAGCTAGTGCATACAATTCATGTACCTAGCTTGTTACAAATGTAATTAATACGAGGACCGATGAGGGACTTGGTGAGATATTTGCAAGTTGATCAGTCGACTTCACAAAATTGACAGTCAATCTCAATGTGCTTAATCTTCTCGTGAAATACTGAATTTGATGTATAATACCGATAAAACACAGAGTGATAAAATTACAGTGTTGAACTTCCCAAATCAAACTTGCAAAGACTGTTTCAGACCATAGAGTGACTCACATAATCGACATACAAGGCTACTAAACTCCCCTGAGCAACAAAGTGCTCAAAATCTAGTATAAAGTATATGGATCGTGTTGGAATCAATAGATGAATCGATATTAAACAAGAAAGTCACCGAAAAATTGGCCGGAACATGCTTATAAGCCAAAGTATTAGATTTGATGGCTGAAAGTGGTCACAATCTAAGAAATAAAATTATATGGGTAGGGTCGGAATGATGGCACGACCTCACTAGAAAATAGAAGTTATATAGGAAAGGTCGGATTGATGGCACGACCCTATTGAAAAAGAGAAATAATATGGGTAGGGTCGGAATGATGGCACGACCCTACTGAAAAAGAGAAATTATATGGGTAGGATCGGAATGATGGCACAACCCTACGCAAATCAGATTTGAGGAGTCACCAGAAAGACGAATGGAACTACGCAAATCAAATCTGAGTCACAAAAAAGACACACAGTGCTATGCAACTCAGATATGAGAAAGTAGTTCGGAAAAATCCACGATACTACGCAAATTGAATATGGAAAGTAGTCCGGAGAGATGCACGGTGCTACACAAATAAGATATGCAAAAAAAAAAAGGTAGTCACCGAAAGGATGACACGGTGCTACACAAATTAAATATGAAAAAGTAGTCACTGGAAAGATGACACGGTGCTACAAGTTTTGCTAACATAATCGTTGCCCAGACGGGCGACATATATGGGTAATAGCCGCCCGCCGGCACTGGAAGCTCTTTGATTGTTTACCAAGATCGTAGAGGCTCTGATACCATGTGAGAAATATTGAAAAAGAATATTATTGAATTGTTGTTGCGTCTACATTATTACATTGAGACCCTATTTATAGCCTCTAGAATACAATCCTTTACCAAGTAGGATACTATTTACTATTCCTATTTCTATTTGTATTCCTATTCATATTCTAAATAGGATTGTATAAAACTATTCATATTCTAATAGGATTGTATAAACCTATTCCTATTCTAATAGGATTGTATAAACCTATTCATGTTCTAACAAGATTCTCAATAAATTAACTATTAAAAGAATTAATCAACTATAACAAGAATTCTTTTGCAGCATTCAATTTCATATTAAATTGCTTTAGTAACTATACATAAAGTTGAAAGAGAAGCAAAAAGAAGCTCAAAATCAGCAGTAGTTGAAGCTGGGGATTTGCATACAAGGAAATTGTCATCTTTGAAGAAAAAGAAAAAGAAATTTTAAGGATATACATAATCCTTGCCTTACTTCATAGACAAGTCTATCCGGTTGATATTTTTGATGTTTGGAGGTGGGGTTTGGAAATAGTGGAATGTCCTCTGTGAAGTCCTTTCACGAGAAACTATTGGTTAGGGAGGAGATGACATTTTCCATATAGCAACAATATGGATCTCAAATGGTGCTGAGGAAGGTGTGCGTTGTTTGCGTCAGTTTGTGTTTCATGAGTAAGGAAGCGGGTGAGGAAGTGTCCCTATCAAGTAGGATTATAAATGATACTATGAGCTGCTCTTTTTTAAAAAAAAAAAAAAAAACTTTTGCGGAAAGCAACTCTTCTGTTTCATTATTGGAGATGTATTCTGGATCATTCTCTTGTGATTATTGCATTTTTGGCTATTTGATGTCTGTTATTGTTCAACTCATGTTCTTATGCTCACTATGTTGCTCATATATACTGACTGTATGTATGCTCCTTGTTTGGTGTAGGGCTGTCGAAAAACCGGAGATCCAAAAAAGTTCATGTTTTGCAAAAGGTGTGATGCAGCTTATCACTGTTACTGTATGCAGCCTCCACACAAGGTGGATTCCTGTGTCTTACTCTTTCAGTTTTGTATAATGATAAAAGTAGATTATAATTAGTTGTTTTTGGGATGTGTAGAACGTTAGCAGTGGGCCTTATTTTTGCCCCAAACACACAAACTGTCACAGCTGTTGTTCTAATGTTCCAGGAAATAGACTGAGCGTGAGGTATCTAGTATGGGGCCATGAGCTGCTAGTGGGATATCCCCTTGGATTCAAGTTTTGCTATAAATGTTAATTGAACACTCTAATTAACTCCATTTTAGTTAAAATGCTTATTCATGTACTTTTCTATGCTGTTTTTTTCTGTATCTTTACAGAGGAGCATCATGTAGGAGTTCCATTTGGTTTACATTATATATTCTGATAAGGGCTTTGAAAGGAATTTAACTCAGTTCTCTAGTTTTTGGCTTGCCTGTAGCACCGTGAATTTTCCGCACTAATGTCTTTTCGAGATTCCCAATACAAATTATTGCAATAGTATAAAATAATGTTGTGTGCTGCATGTGATGTATGGAAATCATTTAAGGCATTGCATATCCTATGTAAATTATTTAAGGCTTTGCATATCCTATGAAAATCATTTAGGGCATTGCATATCCTATTGCCTCTGAACTACTGATATCTTGATCTATGGCAGGTGGTTTTTAGGATACACTTGTTGTGATGCCTGTGGAGGATTATTTGTGAAGGGAAACTACTGTCCTGTTTGTTTGAAGGTAGATTTTATGGCGGTTTTTATTATCTGAGCTTCTCTTTGTTTGACCTTACAATGAGGTTCTTTGTACCATGGTGGTTTACTAATGCGAAGTTGCTAAGTTGTCGGATATTTACGTGATGCCTTTTGCTTTCATTGCCTTTCCAAAGCAACTGAGTGTTTTTCTTCCCATATGTCTATGGGGAATGCAACTAATTGTTTTTTATACTGTAGGTATATAGAGATTCTGAATCAACACCTATGGTCTGTTGTGACATTTGCCAGCGCTGGGTGCACTGCCAATGTGATGGCATCAGGTTCACCTTAGATATTTCTTTAAAGATTATTAATTTATTGGTCTTGCTTTGGTGCCTTTCTCATGAAGTGTAATTGTATTTCTTAACATGGGGGCAAATATGGATGTCCATTAGGTTAAACTTCTCTGTTCTGGAATTAAATATCACAAATTTATTATTGACAGCATCATGTACCTTTTGTGGTGTTCTTGCAGCAGATTTTGCTATGTTAAAATGTGAAAAGTGTTTCCAAGAATAGTCTCATCATTCCCCATTGACTTTTATTGTTTCATTG
The DNA here is from genome assembly GCA_029582245.1 of Solanum etuberosum. Taxonomy (NCBI): domain Eukaryota; kingdom Viridiplantae; phylum Streptophyta; class Magnoliopsida; order Solanales; family Solanaceae; genus Solanum; species Solanum etuberosum. The sequence continues at coordinate 21,183 of JAJONR010000053.1, forward strand.
AATAACTGAATGGCATTTTGGGGACTGCTGTTTATGCTGCATTTCTGCCTTATTAAGAATTTTAGTTTTGATTTTAATTTTCTAGAGATTAGAAAGCTTTGCAATCTCGGGCTCATACTGATTGTAACTCCGGCTATTTAGATATTAAACAAAAACAGTTCCCTTTAATTATTTAAGATCTGTACATTTTTTGAACTATGTCAAGGGGGAAGTTGGATCTTTTAAGAGGTGCCTAGCGCTTTCATCAATATGAAAGAGGAAGCCTCTGGTCTGTACCTGTACAATTAGGGCTCTTAGGCTACAGCTTCCACTGCAGGACATGAGTTGAAGTGAGTGCTTAAGGGGGATAAGCTTCAGTGGGCGAGGTAATCGGCTAGCTGGGAATTCATTTTTAGAGCCAAGTCCCAAGGAGGCAGGTTTAACCTAGTACGAGAGGAACTGTCGATTCACACAATTGGTCATCGCGCTTGGTTGAAAAGCAAGTGGCACGAAGCTACCGTGTGTTGGATTATGACTGAAAACCTCTACCCTTCAACTATTTAGCCATCTTTGAAGGAATATCAAGACTTCATGTCAATTGGCATAAAGTTGTTTATACCCAGTTAACCAGGTTGCAAACATGCAGGTGCTTGCTGAGAAACTAGGATGTCAGATGGCCTCCCTCCCAACAAAATACCTTGGGATGCCCCTTGGTGCTAAGAACAAAGAGGTGGAAGTTTGGAATGAAGTACTGGAAAGATATGAGAGGAAGCTGTTAAGATGGAAAAGCCAGTATCTATCCTTGGGAGGCAGAATAACTCTTTATCAAATCAGTGATGGATGCACTTCCTACTTATATGATGAGCTTATTCCCAATACCAAGAAGTGTAGAGAAGAAAATCAACAAATCAAGAAGAGTCTTCCTGTGGCAGGGAAAAAGAGAAGCTTGGGTATAATCTTGTTGAATGGGATGTAGTGACACTCAACAAAATGCGGGGTGGTTTGGGTATAAAGAAGTTGAGTATGCAGAATGTCAGCTTGTTGAAGAAATGGCTATGGAGGTTCTGTAGTGAAGATCTGGCTTTGTGGAGGAGATTCATATCACAAAAATATGGTCTTCAAAACAATTGGATCACTGAAGAAGCAAATGGTACCTTTGGATGCTCTGTCTGCAAGACAATCAAAAGACTGTGGCCATCCTTTATCCCCAATCTATACTTTAGGATTGGTAATGGGGTGAAAACCAGTTTCTGGAATGAACTCTGGTTAGGGGAAGAGAATTTGAAGATCATGTTCCCAGATCTTTATATATTGAGCCTACAACAGATGGACACTGTGGCACATGTGTGGAGCCCTCAAAGTTGGGATTTGATCTTTAGGAGGGCTTTAAATGATTGGGAGGTTGATAGAGTAGCAGGATTACTACAGACACTAAGGGGTCGTGTCACGCCCCGAGGCTACCCCCTTGACGTAACAGGGGACCTAGGATCACGAGTGACCCTAAGCTAACCTTGTGTCTGGCATATCATAAGCATACTGAAAGGTAACTAAATAAAACATGAACTATGCGGAAGCTAAATCAATAGGTAACTGAAATATGGGGGAAACCCAACTAGTCTGAATGTATAAACCATACTAAAAGTTTAATAACAACTGAAAGGTGAATTTAACAATTCAAGCTGATTCTACTACTACGTCTAAAAAGCCTCTAACTGAGTTGAGTTGCTGGGACATGCCTCCCAGCTAACTCTAACAAAACTAAAAACTGAATAAAAGGACTAAAATGAAAAACATGTCTATTGTCCTCAAAGTATGAGGACTCACCACTGAAGCTGTTGAAGTCGGACCGAGAATCGATCTACGCGTAATCTGGATGCTGAGTACCTGAACCTACATCGTGAAAGGATGTAGCGCAGAGTATGCGTCAGTACTTGGAATGTACTGAGCATGCAGGATATAGATACTAAGCTGAACAAATACATAAGCTGAACAAAGAATAATTGAGCAATGACATAAACTGAGTAAGAATGTAAATACTGAAAACATACTGAAAAGCTAAACTGAATGCAATGACCAAGTGCTAATCATGAATATGACATGCTAAACTGAATACTGAAGTATATACTGAAAACCTGGTCAATGCACTAGAAGTCTGACTGTGGAGCTACTATTAACCGACATAAAATCACGTGAGCTAAACGTGGAGTCCGATGTATACGCCCCATCGAGAGGACCCAAGATACCTTGCCAGGGGTATAAAGGCATGACTGGCGTGATCACTAAATCTGATGCCCAATAGAGGGGACTTATACTCCTACGGGCACGTAGTTCTGGGACTATGAGGGTACGTTGAACCCTAGTCCAACTCGGTGCTAAGTCTACTCCCAACTGAATATGTATATTACTGTAATGTAACTGAAATACTGAATAGCTCAAAATACTGACATGCTAACTGGGAATATAACATTTATACACTGACAATGTAACATTCGAAATCTGGAGCATGATTATCCGTTTAACTGACCTAGCAAGTGCAATTCATGAACTAAGAGAATCTACACAACTAGGGTTCTGAATTTCATACGAGGAATTTAACAACATTTCCAAGAAAACATGATATTTAGATTATGGATACTATATCAACTGAAATCATAACAATTCTCCAAGATTTTACAACCCTAGGTCTAAACAAGATAGGTAGAATCAAGGATCTGACTGAATTCTAGGGACCTAGTGGATGAAAGGAATCCACTAGTGAAATCCCACATACCTGGTGACGAAATTCACGGAGAAATCCTTTGATTTCGGGTCTGAAACTTGAAGCAAACCTTCTTATTGTTCTTGGGAAAACTGGCGCCTCTTTCTTCTCGTTTGCTCTAAGTTTTGATGAGTTTTGGTGAATAAAGGTTTTAGGTAGGTTCTGACTAAATTACTAGGCTTAAACTGAGTAAAACGACGTAGTTTAGGTGTTAAACGACGTAGTTTAAATCCCCACCGCATAGGGGAAAAGTCCAAAACGACCCTAACTTAAAAGCTGACGAGGCCCTTCCACGGCGCCACTGACGGTCCGTCTATGGGACCACGGCCCGTCAGGTGGGTCGTGGTTCTTGGCCAGGGTCTACTGGTTCAGGGCACCCCCCCTCTACGGTCCACTTCACGGACCGTGTGAAGGACCACGGACCGTGAAGGCCACCGTGGTTCTTCACTTGAGGCTGGGGTCTACTGGTTCTGGATGACGGACCCATCCACGGCCCGTGGAGGGCTCCGTGGTTTGATGCCTGAGCCCTGGTGGCTCTGCCTCGCATCCACGAGCCTTCCCACGGCTCGTGTGGGAATCCACGGCCCGTGAAGGGCTCCGTGGTCCACCACCTGAGGCTGGGTGTGAACCACGATGAGGGTGACGAGTCGTGGTCCTGATCATGGCCCGTGAACCCCTCCGTGGTTCACCTTTTTCTGCTGAATAGTCCAAGTCTGATTTCTGAGGTGTTACAGGTCGTTTGGTAGAGTGTATAAAAATAATGCTAAATAGAGTGTATTAGTAATGCTTGCATTAGCAATGCATGTATTAGTTATGCTTGCATTAATTATACATAGATTATTTTTATGCATTGTTTGGTTTGATGCATTAAAAATAGAATGCATTGCATTAATAAAATTATTTACAAAGATACTCTTCACTATTATGGAGGAAAAGATATAAAAAAGGTATTGAGGGGCAATTGGGTCTTTAATTGAGTTAATGCATGCATTAAAACCATTGCATTGCTAATACCTAGAAATCTATGGTATTAGCAATACACACCTTAATACACAATAGGGTGTATAACTAATGCAAGCATTAGTTATACATAGGTTGGAAAAGAGTACCAAACAAGGTATTAGTAATACACAAGGCTAATGCATGCATTATTTTTTTAATACACTCTACCAAACGACCCCTAAATGCATTTCCAGGTGTCACTGAAGGTCCTGATACTCCAATTTGGAAAATGCACAAGAAAGGGATTTTTTTCTGTGAAGTCTTGTTACTGGAGCTTGAATTCTAATCAGACAATGGAAATGGAATGACCTTGGAAACTAATTTGGAAAATCAAGATTCCTCACAAGGTCTCAGGTTTCACTTGGTTTTGCAATTAGGAAAGCATGTCTGACTCATGAAGTGTTACAAAGAAGAGGTATACATATTTTCTCAAGGTGTTACATGTGGGGAAGAGACAGAAGTTAACAGTCACTTATTCTTACACTGCAGAACATCTGTAAATCTGTGGGACATGTTCTTATGTATACTTGGAGTTAACTTGGTAATGCCCAAGACTACTTTAGACCTGCTGAGACAGTGGGAAGGAGTGGGCAGAAGAAGAAGATCCAAAGAGGACTGGTGGAAATGCATCCCAGCCTGCATTTGGTGGACATTGTGGAAGGAAAGAAATGAAAGATCACATGATGGGAAACTTAATAGCATTCAGAAAATCAAGATGAATAGCTTGAGCCAGCTGTACTTTTGGTGTAAACAGGATTTGGTGGGGGAGATAGATAGTTTAGTGGATTTTATAGCTTCAATTGTAAAGTTTTTTCCCAGTTTTTGGCTTTTGAAATTACCCCCTGGGGGGCTGTAAATCCCACCTCATCAGGCTTAGCTGATGAGTTTTTATGTGAATATAAAGTTACCTTTATCAATAAAAACTATTTAGGATTCGTCCTATTTTGGTAGGAAAAAGATTAGAACCACTTCACAGATATGTCAGTTGAGTTCATTAGAAGGGTTAATGATTGGCAAGGAGAACTGTTATCATTGGAGGGTCAAGGCCCTTTCAAGATCTTGATTAACTAATGACAGATCATTTCATACAATCGGCATTTATGAATGTTTTGCATAGTATAATCTGTTGATAATTGTGGAGGAAGTTAATGTTCGTGGATATGCAAATCTTAAGTTATGTACTCCCTCCGTCCCAATTTATGTGACACACGCTCATTTTTAGTCCGTCTCTAAAAGCATGTCACGATTTTTATCATGGGAGACAATCTAACTTTAAAATGATTTTTATCATGGGAGACAATCTGACTTTAAAATTTTCCCTTTTAGCCTTAATGAAATGATTTATAGCCATAGAAATGGTAGGCCACAAATTTCAAAAGTTTTCATTTCTTTCTTAAACTTTGGGACAAGTCAACGGTGCCACATAAATTGGGATGGAGGGAGTAATTGTTTTTGAGGAAAGAGGGAGTAATTGTTTGTGGGGAAAAGTCATAAGTTACATCCTCTGGTTGTCCAAAAAGTAATTTACACACCTTTACTTTACGGGCGACCTAATACTCCCTACTCTTGTTTGAAGTGGAACTAGTACCCCCTAAAAGGTGATGTGGCGAAGAAAGTGTTACCAACTTCTTGAAAGTGCGTGTGAAGAGGAGAAAACACTATAAATGGTTCTAACAATACACGTGTCATCTTCTAAATGGTTGAAATATAATCAACTATACTTGATTAATATATTTCTAAATTAATTGTATTTTTTAAAATATTTTCTTTATTCGTTTCCCTTTTTTCTCTTTTCTTCTTTTTCTGTTTCTTTTCTTTTTCCTTCCCCTTCCCGTTCTTGGTCAACTTCACTTGACCTGCGCCATCCCCGCTAGTTACTTCCTCGCGCCATTTTCTTTCTTCTTTTGTTATCTGCGAATAATTTTCTTTCTAGGGTTTGATATTGAGTAAAATGCTTAAAGGTTTACTTGACCGGAAAATTTGTTTGCCTGCCACCATTTTTCCGGGCAAGGTGGGTATTCTCTCTTTCTAAAATATTGTTCAAAACAACCTTTTCAGATCTTTACCTTGAAAAACCAAAAACAAGATTCTAAAGCAAAGGTTAAAAAAATTGCATCTTTGTCGGAAAATTAATACCCGACGATCTTCATTTCATCCTTTTTGGAGCTATCTATCTCATCTCAGAACTACCTTGTTAAGAAGCCCTTTCAATTATGAGTCGTGTTGTTTGTGTGTGGTGCATCTCATAATTGATTAATTTTTTGCATAATTGTGCAACCCAAAGCTGCTATGGAAATTCAAAATAAGATGACGTAGAAAAAGAAGGACGACGAAGGGGAAAAAGTAAAAAAATTAATAATGACTAATAAATTGAAAAAAATTATAATATATATATATTGCATGTGTGAGGCGCCTGTATAATAGCACTTCTACCTAAATTTTGTCTTGAAAAGGGGGTAATGGTTCCACTTTAAAATAAGAATATGGAATAGGTGGTCACCTGTAACGTATCAGTGTGTAAATGAGTTAAAGCCTGATTACATAATGTGTTGGCTTGTTAGTCTTGCATTGACTAGATGAATTGTTTGTTGGAAATTGGAAAGAGATGGCAAATGGACGGATCAATTATATTTGATTCTAATGTAGAGAAGTCTTTTGTTATATGTGAGTTTTTTTTTCTTGGAGCAATTCAGAAGATTTATGTTTCTCTCTTAAATGAAGAATTTGAAAAATAATAATCCGGGAATAGTTATTGAAATGAATTAATGAATAAATAAAAAATTTAATTGAACAAGAGAAACACAGAACTTAGACTTTTTTGTCTCTCTTAAACTCGATTTAAAGAAAGTATTTCCAAGAATATATCACCATTCCCCTTGACTCTTATTGTTTCATTGAATGATCGAACGGCATTTTGGGGACTGCTGTTTATGAAGACAATACAATGGATGAGTTCTTGTATGCTAACTGGATACTGCAGAAGTTGGGAAAAGATGCAAAAGGAAAGAGAGTGGAAGTTCATCATTCATCTGATAATACCTAGTAAGCTTATTGTTACATCAAGCTGAATACTATGCATACTTAAAATTTATGCAACTTTAATGGAAATGAGTGCTGTGATATTCTGGATCAGTACTCATGATAGCAATGAGAAAAGGGCAATCAGTAGAGCAAGTGAATTGCATTGGGACACAAGGATATAGTAGGATAAAGAAAAGGAACACATTATCTTTAGTTACAATGTTCATTTGGGCGTTTAACTAGCGTGACTCCCTTACTGGTTCTTAAATATCAAATTGTATAGAAGAGCATTCATATAAATCTGTACCACCCTTTCTTTGATGTGTGCTAGTTTGACCTTTCAATTTGTTTTCTTTTTCAGGCATAGAGGGACAGTCGTAGAAGTCTTTGAAGGCTCATCGGTTGTATCTGTTGCTCTTGACGATGGGAAGAAGAAGAACTTGGAACTTGGAAAGCAAGGAATACGTTTTGTATCTCAGAAGCAAAAACGTTGACTGCTATTAAAATTGGTTATTAGATGCAGCTTGTGTTGTGACTTTTGATGCCAAGAGCATGAGCAACTGCTGATTCCCAGAGTAGTTCCTCTTTGGTGGACTCAAAGGAAGTAACTGATCGTTGCAGGTCTAATTTCAAGGTTACTGCACCCTGCATCGTGTGTTTGCTGCAAGTTTGCTAACCTTTGCCTACCATGTACGGTGTTGGTTGGTTCTGTCTTATAGTTACCTTTCGTTTCCCAGTGTACAGATTCTCTTTTCTGGTCAGAGGTAGAACACTGTTTCTGAGCTTTTTGGTGGTACTTTAGATTAATCTTGCTGGGTTTGCAGTTTTAATGTAAAACTTCTAGAGATTAGAAAGCTCTGCTCCTACTGGTTGTAAGTTGTAACTCAGGATAGATGACATTATTATACTTATTTTTTATTAAAGAATAGCCAATTGACCACTGTTTAATAAGAATTGACTGAAATCACCATGATACTACAGTAAATTCTAAATAGATATATAATCAGCCTGAGGACTTCCATTTATAATCTCACTAGGTAAATTACCCGTGCTTCGCACGGGATTGAACTATTTTATTAAGCTCACATGATCATTCGGTAATATTCGGATTTTCGATACACATACTACATTGTCAAGAACATTTTATCTTAAGGCAAAGCGTTCTTTCGAAATCTTAAAGTGCTATATTTTTTTAATTTTCGTTTTTGTTATACAAAAATTATGAGTCATAGAGAGATTTTAAGTATAAGAAAGAAGTCTAAGAAATTTCCATGGAAATAGTTGGTCAGAAGTAATGAAATTTTCTAAATTCCAAAAAGCTATAAAGAACAACTTCAGACGTTAAAGAAGAGACCAAAAAGCCTCGAACTACAACACTCCCATCACGTCCATACAAGAACATAATTAACTAAATTCAAATGGAGGACCTTTGGCTCCTTTCTTATGGCCCTAAAATTGTTAGTATCATAAATGTTTTTCCTTATTGTCTCTGAATAGTCATTACTATATTAAAATCTCACGGCATAATTTTGTGAGCACTTGAACTCACAAATATCCACAAATAATAATAAAGACAACCTTACTTTCCTAACAATCAAGAAGAAAAAGGCATGTTGCTTAGCATATTTTTCAAAAAGATAGTTTGTCAGGCTGTATCCAAGTTTACAGTTCACAAATTTAATTGAAAGAAGCCAAAAGAAAGAGTTATTACTTTATCAAAAAAATAAAAAAAAAACTTTATCAAAAGAAAGAGTTATCACTACGGCAAAAATGATCTTTAACGGTAATTAACAATAATCTCTATAAGGGTGTCCAAGAATAACCGACTAATTGTCTCTATACTAATATTCTATGAAGGGTGCAATGGCATACAAAATGTTTGTACCTAAGAATGAACAATCAAAATAATATACTAACTGTGGCAAGCAAGAGTAATCTGTTTGGTTCTTTTAACAAACTTCATCATTGGTTCTGTATTAGTTATCACATATTTGTTGTTGTGTGATATCAAATATAGCACAACCCACCAGCAATTTTCCCAAAAAGTATATGAAAAAACTTATAGGAAGAGACAAAACAGAATATAAATTTTCAATCATCCTCACTGGAATTTTTAACAGAGTTCAAAAAAAGTCAACAAAATAGCAAAAAGAAATTGCAATAGATACATGAATCACTATGACTTACAGTAAAAGATTAAGCTTCATGAAATAGGAGGAAGAAAACTTTGAGAAATGAAACACACTTCATAAGAAGCTTAATTAATGTATTTGAATTCGACTCCCCTATAGCGAAAAAAACCTACAAATAATAGTGGCAGAAATAAAAGTTTTGTTTACTAAAGAACCAAATATAATGAATTGAACCATTTCAGAAGCGTTATGAGTTGTGGACTGAGAGGTGCAAGAGTAGTAATGTCGTATTGCAATTAAAACTAATTTTCTTTATCTATATGAAGAAACCGGTAGAAAGGGACAAAAGAGAAGATCAATTTTCAATCATTCTTACTAAATTTTTTTAACAAAGTTTAAAAAAAGTCACCAAAATAGCAAAAAAAAATTGTCATAGTTACATGAATCACTATGACTTATATACTAAAGATTAAGCTCCATGAAATAGGAGGAAGAAAACGTTGAGGAATGAAACAAACTTCATAAGAAGCTTAATTAATGTATTTGAATTCGACTACCCTATAGCGGAAAAAAACATACAAATAATAGTGGCAGGAAATCCCTCTATTTATAGTAAACAAAGGGTAGTGTATACAAATGTTTATTGTGCCTTATCGGAAAGGTCACAACTCTTTGGAAAAGTTACAACCTTTCGAAAGGTCACAACCTTTCATAAAAGTCACAACTTTTCATAAAAGTTGCAACTCTTCATAAAAGTTGCAACTCTTCATAAAAGTTGCAACTCTTCATAAAAGTCGCAACTTTTCATAAAAGTCACAACTTTTCATGAAAGGATAAGACTAGTTTTGGTAATAATAAATAAATTTAAATGGAAATCCTTGTTTATGGTGGCGCCACGTAGGCGGATTTAGGGTTCTCTTATATATATATATATGATTGTTTTGTTTAGCTACAAGAAAATGTGAAACTAATTTAGAATATTTTCAAAATCACTATCTCTTGATATTACTGTAGAAGCACATTAGACAAGCAATGTGAGTGTAAATTTTTTAAACGAAAAAGAGTCAAAATTACCCTCGAACTATTTGAAATAGCTCAAATATACCCTTAAATTATGTTTGTGATCAAAATTGCCCTTGCCATCTATGTTTTGGACCACAAATACCCTTAAAACGTTATCTTTGCCATTAGAGCTGACATAACAGTCCACCCAGGCAGTCCAACGTGGCAAAAATACCTCCCTCTCAATAATATTGTTCTTCCTTGTTCATCCCTAACACAAAAAGAAAAAATCAAATATAATTCTTTCATTGTTCTTGTTTGAGTTGTTGTTCGAACTTTGAAACTCCAATTTCAAAGTGTGTTGAAGTTTGTTTGAGGTTGTAATTGCATGTTGAAGGATCGAGTTCATTATTTGGGATTTGGGGTCATAGATTAACAAAATTGATTTTTAGATTTTCAAGCTTTTAATAACTCTTTCATATATTTTTTTGGAATTTCAACTCAAATCTTCAAATATCAATCTTCAAACTAAAAAATGAGTTGTTAAATGTCAATTTCCAACTTCAATTGCAATATCCAAACAATTTTTAGTAACATTCAGCTAAATCTCTTCAAAGTTTTGCACTTCAAAAATCCAACAAAGGCTAGAAATTTAACACCAACAAGCTTTCAAATGGGTAGCTATTTTCGAGTTTCAACACAAAAAGAATGACTTCAAGAGTTTTTCAACATCTTTCAACCTTGAGAATTAAATTTTCAGCCTCAGATTTGATTACATCAAAACCCAAACAATGAACTCGATCATTCAACACACAACTACTATCTCAAACGAACTTCAGCGCACTTAGAAATTGAAATTTCAAAGTCCGAACAATAACTCAAACTAGAACAATGAAAGAACTATTGTTGATATTTTTATTTTTTTAAAATTGTGATAGAGATGAACAAGGAAGAACAACATAATTGTGAGAAAGAGATTTTAGCCATGTTGGACTGCCTAGGTGGATTACCATGTCAACATATATGGCAAAGATAACGTTTTAAGGGTATTTGTGGTCCAAAACATAGACGGCGAGGGTAGTTTTGATCTCAAACATAAATAAAGGGTATATATAAGCTATTTCGAATAGTTCGAGGTTGATTTTGACCCTTTTCCATTTTTTAAATAGTCACTCATGTTTAGAAAATTTTCTAGTAACATTACTTTTGTTTCTTTTGGGATTATAATATCACCCCATTATTCTTATTTTTCTCAAAATATACTGACACAATAAAAACATCCTTCTTTCGTGACATGTCACACTATTCCTTTTTTTTAAAATAAAAGTTTTTTAAAACTCTTTTAAATTATCCATATATTATACCCAATAAAAGATTATTATAGAGTAGCAAAACTTTTCTACCCTAGCTCTCTAGGATTCTGAGGCAAAATTCAATATGAACTTCTCTAGTTCTTTGGATAATTATAATTCATTTGTTCTGTAATACATGTGACATTTCACTTTTTAAGAGTTAAATTATTTGAACATTAGATAATATTTTAAGATATATTATTTCATCATAATAATATTAAATAATTACACTTTATAATATTAATATATATTATTTCATCATAATAATATTAAATAATTACAATTTATAATATTACTATTTACTAGACAAATTACCGAATATAAGTGACTCAAAACCGTAATACATACTTTTATTGAGCCCATGTGTCTAGCGTTTCTAACTGTATAAGACCTTTTACGCCCTTTTCTTCACAGGCTTTTGTGGTCACACAGCTTGCTAGACGTAGCCACTAAGGCAAAGCCAATAAGAGTAGTACTAGGTCGACTGTACCACCATCTCAGAACCAAGTTAAAAAGCTATAACATAATCCTTTATATTTTGATAAAGTCTGAAACTTTCATGGAGTTTATGTAATTAGAACTAGTTAGCCAACATAGATATGAATCTTTTTAGCCGGACATAGTCACGGCCAGAGAGAGAGTAAAGAAAAAGGAAAGTAAAATAAAAGAGAAAAATTATACCTTGATCTCCGGGAGCCGGAACAGTATACAAACGGAGGCTTGTATTATCTCAAAATGATTTACAAAGATTTACAAAAGAAGAGAGAGAGAACTATCTATTTTTCGTTGTGTCTCTTCTATACAAATGAGGGCTTTTTTTATAGAAAAAAAAAAGAAAACAGAAAGAATCTTTGTACAGTAAGAATGGGTTCCTTATATGGGTCCCATGCACAGTGTATCTACTGTGTGTACAGTCTTTCTACTGTTTTGTGGAGCTATATCACTGTAGTGGCGTCTGCATTATTGTTCCTTATGCTTATCAGATTGATTCTTTCCCTTTTAGTTTCTTGAGAAAGTCTTCCGTGCGAGCGATATCATCGTCTGTTAGCTCCTTTGTTGTATAGGGAGGCTGAGCATCTGTAGTCTCATTATCATTGCTCGATTCACTTCGCATCGAAGTGTCTAATTTATCAAACTGCCCTAAAGAGAGAAGCAAATTTTTCTTTACTTCTTCTAGATACTGTTCAATCATTTCTTCTTTATCTCCATCTTGAATGGAGATGAGTCTCGCCATATGTTTAACAGAAGTGTCAAAAACCTTTTTCTGTGGCGCTGTGGAATATTTTTGGATTTTTTCTTTAATGGAATCCAAGAGTTCTTGTCCATATAACGTTTTAGTTTTGGGATCCTTCTTCATTAATTTGTCCCAAAAGTTGTTATAATAAGTCCGATATAATCCTGAAATTTGATCTTCGGTGAATCCTAATTCAGGAACCCACTTATGGATCCATGGAATAGAGAATTCGATAAAGAAATAAATCTGATCTATTTTTTCTAGATAGCTGATATGATCAGCTAGATATAATTTTATTTAGCTGAGGTGAAACCTTAGCCCATGTTTTGTATAACGAGAGGAATGAGGACGGTAATATCTTGACCGTCGAACCGTGGTATGACCACCAGTTCAAGAACCAATTTGGAATAGGCTCTTCAAAAACTTTTGCACACACCTTTATGAACCAAGTGTGTTTATGTTTATCATTGTTATAGTAGAGGACTTTATCAAAGGCCTGGATATAATCCCAATAAGTAAAACTCATATTAACTTGATTTAGGCTTATCTGCCTTTCTTTCATTGTTGATATCCCCCAATTTTCAACAGATATAATCTGTTTGATGATTATTTTTGAAAAGTATAAACATTTTCTTCTGTGTTATATCCGGAGAAGTGAGAAAATTTTGCACTTCCTGTAGTGATAAGAATGGTTTCGTAGTATAACCGAGTTTTATATGATTTTTCCGGAAAGTATAACCCATTTAGTAAATAACGCTGGAATATCTTCCACGGCTCATTTTTTCTCTGAATCTCAGAGTTTTCTACTAGGAATATTAGTTCCTTTTTTGTTACCTTTTCATAAGACTTGATATCATCAATGTCTTCTTCCTTAGCAATGGAAGCAAAAGTATCACTTTTTTGTTGAGCATT
>JAJONR010000054.1:0-69914 GCA_029582245.1 Solanum etuberosum
CCTTTCTTTTCTAAATTAATTATTTATTATAAGTGAGAAACTCATTAACTTATTTTAGTACATGGGCCAAGTGGTATAGGGTTTTTAATAAATTATGGACTTAGCCCATTAGCCACCAACTAAAATTAATTATTTAAAATCACCTGTCAACTAAACAATCGTAATTAACAAATAGCTCAAAAATTTCCAAACCAACTTCACCGACGGATCAAAATTGACTCAGGCAACTATTAAGAGGGGTAAAATGGTAATTTTATAAAAGTTTCAAAAATGACTTTTCGGGTCATTACAACTTTCTTGAAAATCTATGAATTTCATGAGTATGAGATATTAATTCGTGTTAAGATGAAGAAATTATGAAGTTTTATGGTAAAATATTAACTTGGATGATGGATGAACCTTGGAGGAAGTTAGTTTCTTGAAAACTTCTCTTTCTAGTGTAAATTTATAAACTAGGGAGGTGAATTATTAAAAGACCCAGATGCTCGCGCGGAAAACGCCTCAGGCGCGCAGCCAACTGTGCTGGAAAACAGTAACTGCTGCCTCGGCGCGCACCTGTGCGGAAATTGCCTCGGCCATGCGACCGGCGTGTGGCAAGACAATGTCTAGTAAAGTGGGAATAACTTTTTACTCCGAACTCCAAATGATGCAAACTTGGTAGCATTTGAAAGAAGACTCAAATGCCTCTAATTTGATTGGTTTTGGGCCACCTAAATCTTCATATTCTAAGAGATATGGCCGTTTGAAGTTGTTTCAAGTAGAATCTTATATCAAAACTTAAACGGTAAGGAAGCTTTCAACTCAACTTTGTGCGAGGGGATTCTTGTGACCTTAATTCTTCTCTAAATTTATTTTCACACTAAATAATTGACCTTAACACCTAAGCATAATTTAAGAATCACCCGACATGACCTTTTACGTAAATGAAGAATAGTTCGAATCTTAACTTAGAAATTTTTGGGGTGTAACATATTTGGACGCACTAAATTTAGTAAGATTCATGATATTTCAAACTAGAGTGTATCTAAGTAATAAGCTCCTAAACTAATAAGATTTATATAAGTTTTCCAACTTTTTTTTTGTAACACCAAAGTTGTATAAAGTCACTAAATCCATTATTTGTTACACTTAAGTCACAATCATAATCTATCTACTCAATCAGTCAATCAATCTCTCATGACTCAGTTAGTTTGAAGGATAGTTATCCACACGGATAATTTGAAATCAATTCTTTTTTATGTTTTCTGAGTTGAGCATGTAGCATAGGATTTGAGGGATTTATCCAAAAATTCTTATTAAACCATTTCTATATATTGTCCTTAAAAAGAAGGAAAAATTACGTAAACACACAACTTATTTTTATCATATTATCTAAAACTTTCCATCGTTTGAATTTTTTTTACAAAAATCCCTACTCTCTTCTATTTTTGGATATTTCACTTTACACGATGTATCGGGACGTTGAGTGATGTATCCCAAACTGAGACGCGATGCATCGGGATATATCCAGTTTCCATCAAATTTACGAAATTTTTGTAATTTGAAAAAGAATCGGTTTAAGATGTAATTAGCTCTTAACACCGTAAGATCTGTGTAAAATTTCTAAAAAAGAATTCACTAGGCCATTGATGCTTGTATCTTTTTTGATTGGTTGGTGAGTGAGGTAATTGTGTTATTTAATTTTTATTAAGATATCAATTGTGATTTTTGGATAATATATTATTTAATTTATTATAAAATAATAATTATATATCAAACATACAAATATTTTTAGTATTTTTAAAAGTTTATTAATATAAATCATATTTCATATTTTATTTTAAGAAAACAAACTATGTTCCATAAAAGACAAATCCGTGTTAAAACTTAACCTAAATTTGACTTGTCAAAAATATTTGGATATTTATGACCTAACGCTATCTAAATTACATCTTAAATTTTAGAGAAACACTCTAAAACTTGACGCAAATAATTAGTTTCGTTCATAAACTATTGATAGCCTTGAAAATATCTTAGAATTCTCAATCTGTCACATGATCGGGGTGTAAATTCAGTTAGTCAAGTAAATAAGATATCTTTAAGATTATCAATAGATTAGGGTTGAAACTAATAATTCACACCAAATTTAGAAATGTTCTCGATATTTTTTTCTAGATTTTATTATTTGTCTTAATAAATTTTGAAATGAGCTAAATCAACACTTATTTCAAGATACGATGAGCTATATCGACACTTATTTTGGGATCGAAAATAGAAAAGTGGAAAACAAAGCAAAATATCTGCGTTCGTCTTTTTCCTTCAGTCCTCACTTTTTTTTTGTTCTCCTTTTCATTTTCACAAACAGTTGATGTACACAAAACTCCAGTCCAGCTACAGCCACTGAGCAAGCGAGTGTTGACTGAATTCTATAGGTAGCAATGGCGGATCGAGAGAGAAAAGTGATGAGCGAAGGTGTCTTAACTTATGCATACATACTTCTCTATATTTCGTTATCTAGTGGTCAGATCTTCTTCAACAAGGTACGTGAAAAAGCATTAAAATTGATTCATGTCTTCATTTGTTTCAATTGTCCTTAGCTTGGATCGAGCTACCTGAACTTTCACCTTGTCAGAGTTCGACTCTCCACTTTGTAATTCCCATAGATACAAAAAAGATAAGGGGATTGAAACATTAAATTGATGTGTTCATTTGTTTCAATTGTCCTTAGCTTGGATATACAGAGAAAGAGGGATGAGTGTGGCAATATGTTGACTGTTCTTGCAAAAATATTTCAAACTAAGATAAATCACGGTTGAGTCCTTTCCCTACACCTAATTTAAGAAAATGAAAACAAAAGAGAAGATAAGGGGATTGAAACAGCCTATCTGAATTAGTTTGAGATCGAATTGTTGATTGATTGATTAAATTGGGTTGCTTTAAGGATGTCTAGTTAACATTGGGTTTGGTATTTCAGAGAGTGACAAATGGTGGTAGCTAGAAACTGAGTACGTAAGTGAGAATTTTGATATACTAGTTGTTAAGTGAAGTTAAAGCCTCTAGGGTGGTATCTACGTTCATGGGGAAGGGGCATTTTAGCTGGTCTATAGATTGAAGTATACATAACTTTCTCCATTTCATTGTGTTAAGTTTCCCACATTGGTTGAGAGGTTGGTTAGGTATTGTGCAATTTTCACCTCGTAAGCTAGCTTTTGGGTTGAGTTAGGGTCAATGCCCATCTCTTTTCATGGTATCAGAGCCAGACTCTATTCCATGTTATTGTATGTCACAATGTTGGGCTCCATTTATGTTGTTCACGCTCCAATTAGTAATCCTGGGAGTGCAAAGAGGTGTTAAGTGTCCCACATTGGTTGAGATGTGGGTTAGGTATTGGGCAAATTTCACCTCATAAGCTAGCTTTTGGGTTGGCTCATTCCCTGTTATTATGTGTCTCAAAGTTGGGTTCCATGTTGTATTGTTCATGCTCCAATTAGTAAACATGGGAGTGCGAAGGGGTGTTAAGTGTCCCATATTGGTTGAGGGATGAGTTGTTTGTCTCGTTATATGGTATTAGGCAATCTCACTTCATAAGCTCATTTTGGATTGAGTTAGGTCAAAAGTTCATTTTTATGACCCTGTTATGGTGGATATTTGTAAATTCTAGGATTTAGTAAATGAGGTCATTCTTACACATGAAGCATATACATTTTTTTTCAAAAAAATCTTTTTTATAGTGTTCTGTCTAGCTAGGTTGTCACACCTTGACTGTTTCACCGGATACTTGTAACCTTCCACCATTACATGTATCGGATAACTCTGTTCACCAAAACCTAGGGCATTAATCCGATGGTAGGAAATCCCTTAACTCTTTTTGAATATGCTGATATTCGAAGTATATTATCATCTTCATTAACTGCTAGACCACATTGGTGCGACATGAAGCGCAAAGTTAGGTTTGAATATCCAATTTATTCTTTATAGACATAGTGCGAGTGCAATGATTTAGAACCTCACTTTTCTTTCCTTTCTTTTCCTTCAACAACTTTGGGTTCATGTTACTCAAATGGAGATTGTGGAAGTCAAGTACTGTCCTACAATTTGTGATTTGATTAGTTTGAGTACTCTATTTGAAATGGCGGGGGTGAGTTATTAGAAGGATTTTTAAAACACTCAAGGATAAGCATTTTTAGCGTTGATCAATGATCAGCTTTTATTAGAAGATTCTCGAGGTGCACCAATGCGTACAAATAGGTTCTTAATCAAAGGAATATATTTCCAAGGTAATCATGTAAGGAACCATTGTCTGGTTCAATATATTTTATTGTTTCTTCTTTGCATATCTAAGATCCAAAGTCCTTATTTGGTCATATGCATAGCATAGGATAGTTCATGAGTATTTAAAGTCTGTTATGGTCTGTTTGGATGGAGACACCTTGGTTTTTAGGGACTTCATAGACATCTACTCGAGTTTATTTTGAAGTAAATCTCTAGAAGAGCTCAATCTTCTGCAGTTTAGAGCTTTTGCTCAATTCGCCACTAGTTTGAGTTAATGGTTTCAAATCCAATTTTTTTTCTTAATAAAACCAAATGTGTGTAAACAATTTGGGCCTATGATTTTTATACCAATATGGCCAAATCCCTCAACTTAAATGAGCCCTCTATCTCCAATTTCAATTTGGTTAAAAATATATTGGATATTTAAATACATTTTTCATTGGATATTATTAAGGTGCAGATGTTATGTTCCTTTTTCTTTTCCTTTCCAAATTTTTGTTCAGTAGAAGGCTAGGATGGGGTAATTTTGTTAAAGTTATGCATATGCTATGCTACTATCAATCTTGATCAGATAATTTCCTTAAACCTGATCAATTGTGTAATAAGTATGCTCCTCCACATTGTCAGGAGGAATCTGTATGTCCTATGCTTTGGCTGATACCTTGATACTTTGCTTTTCCCCCTTTCAATGAAATGAAAATGATATAAAGATGCATCATTGTTGGCTTTTATCTTTCTTGATTTCTTTGGACTACACTTATCAGTTGTTGCTTTAAGATAGTTCACATGTCTGACGTTTCTCGGCTCCTTCGTATGTACAATATTTTGTTCATTGCAGTGGGTTTTGTCATCAAAAGAAATAAACTTCCCGTATCCTCTTGCGCTGACACTACTTCACATGGTCTTCTCCTCAGTACTATGTTTTGTGCTTACCAAAGTTCTCAAGGTAAGAATTTTTCTCCTTTTTACTGACTGTTTGGGCAACTAGTGGTGCTAATTTAGGCATTTCTTTGCAGATAATGAAGGTTGAGGAAGGAATGACTCTAGACATGTGAGTGCATGTGAAAAAAATGTCATGTTAAATGTTTTCGATAGCAAGTTTTATATCCAAGAACTCTATTAGTCCATCTATTCCAATTTATGTGGTGACATTACTATTTTGAGAGAGCTTCTTCTTTGACCACGTTCTCTTCAAGAATTGGAATTACATTATGACTTCTAGTACTTGTTATGTAGTTTCTTAAATTATATTTCCAAAATCTTGAAGAACTATTTCCGGATTCACACTGAAAATAAAGTACTTTGACTTCTCTGAACCTTGCCACATTAAGTAGAATGGAGGTAGTATCTTTTATGACTTTTCTTCAGTAAAGAAAGCTCATTTAGCTAGATTTCGTCTAACCAAAATCTATATAAATCTCTGCCTTCTGCCATCTCACTCTTTCGGTGCAATTTATTTCTCTTCTCCTGTTTTGCCTGGCCTGCCCTGCCCTAGAAGTTGGATAAGCCAAGACGTGAGTGTTTATCTGTTCAGTACATCACATCCTCCTTGGCTTATTGGTTAGAGATGTTCACTTTCTTTGAAGAATTATGCCATACATTGCACAAGTTACAGATATACCTCTCATTAAAACTATATTTTTATTATCATTCCTAAAATGATGAAAAGGAATTTATTGTCCCAACATGTTGCTCCATTAAGTGACAGAGCGCCACACTGTTTCAATCCTCATCCTTGTAATTATGCTAAGTCTGACATCTAATTTGGTATAAAATGGATTAGTTTGAATAACTTACTATAGTGAGTTATACTGCTTACTTATCAATAACAAAACATGTATGAACAAGATAAAGGAAAAAATTTGCATCAACCTTTCTTCCTCACCTATTAGTATAAACTAGAAAATTACCTGAAGTTGCTGATTCTCTCAATTTTATCACATCTTTTGCATTTGTGCTCAAAATCCTTACAGCAGAAGTAGGCAATAGTATGTTACTGTACTACTTTTTCCTTCTCAACTTTTGTCCATTTGACTTTTTTTGAAGACTAATTAAGATTTCAATAAGCAGATACATTAGCTCGGTCATCCCAATTGGCGCTATGTTTGCTATGACGCTTTGGCTTGGGAACACAGCTTACCTTTATATTTCTGTTTCATTTGCTCAGATGTTGAAAGCAATCAGTAAGTATTTCTGCTATCGAGTTGTCTTATATTCTGTAGTTCATAGATGTTAGAGGTATGTAAAACTTTAGTATAGTTTTAGGCTGATAGATGAAGTGTCAGAGGATGTTTCATGCCTGATGTTTAGACTATAGATGTTGGGCTGGTGAACGGCCTGCTCAACTACTCTATACTCTTTGTTCATTTGTGTCAGGATATGATTTCACATTTTTAGGTCTCATCTGCAGTGCCAGTAGCTGTCTTCATCCTTGGAGTTGCAGCTGGACTCGAAATGATGAGCTGCAGGATGCTTCTCATAATGTCTGTAATCAGTTTTGGCGTTCTAGTAGCTTCTTATGGAGAAATAAACATTAACTGGGTTGGTGTCATCTACCAAATGGGAGGTGTTGTTGGAGAAGCTTTAAGGCTCATATTTATGGAGATTCTGGTAAAACGGAAGGGCCTCAAGCTAAACCCCGTATCTGTCATGTACTATGTTAGCCCATGCAGGCAAGTATATTTATTGTCTGAAAGTGGGATGTTTTTCGAATTTTGTTATTATGTTATGCTTTAACATTATAAAAAAGACGATGTAATGGAACTCTCTTGTTACACAATGCAGCGCTCTTTGCCTTTTAGTTCCATGGATCTTTTTGGAGAAACCAAAGATGGACGAACAACTAACATGGAGCTTTCACCCTCTTGTTCTAACTCTAAATTGTATATGTACCTTTGCCTTGAATCTCTCTGTTTTCTTGGTGATCTCACATACAAGTGCCCTAACAATTCGTGTTGCTGGAGTTGTCAAAGACTGGGTGGTTGTACTGCTATCTGCACTACTTTTTGCTGATACAAAGCTGACACTTATCAATCTTTGTGGTTATGCTATTGGTAATTTTCTGACAATCTTATCTGATGTCAAGAAACATTTTACTTTTAACTATTTAACATTTTAACTAATTTCCAGCCATTTTCCTTGCATTCATTCTACATCATTGAGATGTGCTGCTTTGCAAAATATTCATCATCTACTTCTTGCTTTGGCTCATTTTCTGTGCCTGGTAACTGGATAATCCCGTTGCTTTGTCTCTATGGATTTGTGTAATTGAACCAATGCTGCTTCTAGTCCTAGGGGAACATCTTCCTATATTTTATCGCAACTGCTTTAGTTTGTCCAGTGTTGGCATTTCGTGGGAGTGATATAATCGTAACTTAACCTGTGACTGATACAACTGATGGTTATAGACCTCAGTAATGACATTATTGTTCTTGATGAATACATTGAGAGGACTAAATATTAATAAACACTGCCAAGAGCTTCATGTTGATGGAACACCTATTTTATGTTTTTATTTTCTCAAGTAAGATTGCTAGGCTTGGAGAAATCCTAATCTTTTCTCGTACTGCATATATGATGATAAATATAAATATTGATGGTACTATTTTGTGATCGCATAGTTATTAGAAAAGATGTTTTCTGCAGCTATTGCAGGTGTAGCTGCATATAACAGCCACAAGCTAAAGAAGGAAGCTACCAGAGTAAGCTCAGACGAGTCTCAAGCTACTTCATCTATACCTTTAGTATCATCTTCAACGTCCAATGCGTAGATCTATCTGAAGAGCAGTCTTGCAGTCTGAGGTCTTGCAAGTAAAGGAGCTGAAAATTCTGCAAATTCCAGTATGTCTTTTTTCCGGGCAAGGAGGGGTTGGCTCATTCTTAAAATTGATGCATTATTGAATACTGCAACACATTTGCTGCTTTAGAAGAAGATCAAGTTAAACATGGTGATATTCAAGTCATGAACTTGTCTATGCGACATTCTCTGGTTATTTCTGCTGCTTTTGAATTCGAGACATCGGAGCACAAGAAAGAGAAACAGCTATAATGATGTATAATATAGAGGATCCCATATATTCTTTTAAACGCGTAAAGGTTGGGACACTGACATTCTTTTGGTTCAACATAGACATCGATGACTGCTGACTGTTGATATGTTGAAACAGATTCTAGATTTATTAGAGTGTATAGCTGTTGGTGGAATTGAGTTCTTCTTGAGACAATTTTCTGTTGAGACAATTTTCTGTTGTAAGGTTGATCATTTTTTGTTTGAAATCAAGAGTTATGACTACCATTAATATTTGAACAGAATTAGTAAGAATTGAAGCCTTACATTGTATGATGAGCTATCACTTCATTCACCACACAAATTTATCTAATTACATTGCTTTATTTGACCAGAAGATCTTTCGAAAACAGTCTATCTACCTTGAAAGGGGTAAAGGTCTGTGTACACACCATTCTCTCCAGACCACACTTGTGGAATTACACCGAGTATGATACTCAAAGTTGTATGACATCCATCTTATTTTACAAGTATGATGAAAGTTTGATCTCGTAAGCAAGTTATATTTAAACTTAAGTTGCCTAACATGATAATTGATAAGTCTAACCAATAACATTCAAAATCGAACAGGAACGATAAGTAGTCCTAGTTCGCATATTAAAACATGATATCAGAATAGACAAAAGTTCTGAATCACCAATTGATTCATCTACTCTATTCCATAATGCTTTCTTATTTGCAAAGCAAAGTCATAAACCTTAAGAGGTTCAACAACATATTTGGAGACACTTTCCCTTTTTATGCATCTTTTCATCCATGCAATAATCTTTGGTATCTCCACTTCTGTGCTAAATTCTCCAAATTTCTCATAAGTATAAAACCAACTACAAATTCCTATGAGAGAAATGTCCAAGTACCCAAAATTTTCACCTCCAAAATAAAGTTTATCTCCAAGAATTCCTTCTAGCATCCTTAAACTATCTATGTAGTTTTCTTTTCTTGTTTGTTGTTCTCCTCCTTTTTCCATCCATAGTTTACGCCCCGTATCAAACACCTGTGCGGAATTTAGAGTCAGTGATTTCATAATCGAGCTAATCTACAAAATATTAAACATGTGTACATTTTTGAAGTTTTATTACATATTTAACATAGTCTGAATGAAAGACCTAATCCTCAAGACACGAAAATACCCTCTAGCAAAAAATACAAGGTAAGACTGTATGCATAAGACCTAATGTGGTCCGACCCTTATTCGTACTCTGTGCATAGAGTGAGATTAGTGCATCAGAATGTCTATTATTTGCAAAAGTTTCAATATTTTCTCATGATGACTTGGTGGAGATACGTCAGTATAAAAGATTTACTTTTTTTTATCTTTTTTTTGTGAGCTTAGTTTACTTGACCGAAGGCCCCCTAAAAAATAGAAGCTTCTTTCCGTCTCTATTTGGCAAAGGGAGACGAAGTTGAACACGAGTTATATATACATGTAAAAATGTACTAAAATATCATCATATATTGAATCTAACCTCATAATTTCATAAGTGAAATAGGTTCAACAATAAGAACCTTAAAGGTCGAACTTATCAAGTTTAAATCCTGAATCTACCTCTTCTGTCAACGTATAAAAAAATAACAAATTTTGTTACCTTTTCCACATAGTCAGCCCAAAACATAGCTTGATATTTTTCATAAGGATCACTAGGAAGAAATGTAACTTTGTCCTTCCATGCCTCATCAATATATTGCACAACATTTAGTGATTCACAAATTGGTTTTCCATTGTGAATCAAAACTGGTATTTTCTTGTAAATTGGATTCATTTCTAAAAGAATTCGACTTTTTTCAACCATGTTTTGTTCTTTGTACTCAAAATTGACACATTTTTCAGCTAATGCTACCCTAACTCTCATGCCATACATACTAGGCCAAAAGTCCAATAAAATCACCTCTTCATTTGCCATTTTTTGATCAAGAAAACTCATAAATTAACAACAAGAAGTTTCGACTAATCGAAAAAAAATTCTAGCTTGTGATATAAATATATTGTTAAGTGCTGGATTCTTGTATTTTAGCTTATGTATTCAAGTGATTGTGCCGTAAGACCTTGTTCCTTTCTACTTGACTCTCTTTATTTTCCTCGGTTTTTAACTCAGCGTTACGTGCTGGATCTTGTATTTCAGCTTATGTATTAACGAAAATGTGCTGGAGATAGATAGCGACTAGCAGATCAGGTCGCGCAAAATTTAAAAGAGTTTTAAGTTTTATGTAATGACAATACATCGTGATCATGTTATAACGTGTTAAATTGTACTGATAGTATAAAGATTCTTTACGTTATCGGTGTATAGTATTTATAAGGATGTCATTTTCAGTCAAGACAAGTAAAGAGACAGAGGATGTATTTGATTAAATTATTTTGTAATTGTAGGCCAGTTTGCCTAGATTGATGAAACCAAGATTTTCAGAATTTTTGAACTTTTTCTCAAAGTGCGATGATATATTTGAACTTTTTTTGACTAGTTTAATTTTGGTGATGGTTTTGCAAAACCACAAAATCTGACCGTTATGGCATGAATGGACCTTTCTGTAACAACAGTAGCATGATTAAGCCGAACTATTCCTTAATGACCTAAATGAGTCTTTTTTCAAAGTTTGGTGACGTATTTATGTTTTTCCCCTACAAAATATGTCATTTCATTTTATTATACTCATTCGTCTCAATAAGGCATAAAAACCAGAGATTTTTAGTTGAGGTTGATGCGTATAATTAAAGGAGATGACATATTTTTATAGGTTTATCCTTCAAATGTGATATTATGTAGCGATGGAAAACGATAGAATCTATACAAACGTTGTATTCATTAAAACAATATAATACAACACAATACAATACATTATGAAACATTGCGTAACAACCATCCACATAGAGAGGTAATTGAAGGGCTAGGATGAGCATAAGTACCAAACACAAGCATCTTGCTTCTGATTATCACTTACACTTTCTTAAATGTGTTGTGTATGTATATAATGAAACTGTCAAAGTTTATGGTGAAATTATAATATTTAAAAGTACTTTACTTTCTTAAACTCTGTGCAAAATCAAAACACGACAAACAAATTGAAACGGAGGGAGTAATAAACAACTTGCAAGTGAAAGATGGTTTTGTTGAAGAGGATTTCTGATGATATGGAAGAGATTGAAAACAAGAAGATTGGCCTCCGTCGAGGTCTTTTAACGTTGATGTTAGAGTGGAAATGTTTCGAACAACACTTGGATTTAACCGGAACAAGGTTGAAAGAATGCTTCAATGAACTCGAATCCAGAGAGAAGCATCTGTGTTCTATTCAAGAATCAATAGGTGAAAGCTTAAAGGAACTTGAGTTAGTTAGAGAATCACTTAACGCGAAACGTGTTGAAGTTGAGGATAAAGAAAGACAGATTTCAGAATATATTGATGACTTGAAAATGAGAGAGGAGAAAGAGATGTCGATTCGTGGTATGCTTGAGGTATTTGAGAATGTGATTGAGGGAAGGCTTAAGGAGATTTATATGAAAGAGAAGAAATTTTACGAGCTAGCTAATGAGCTCGATTCCAAGGAAGAAAGATTGAAGACACGAGAGAATGAAATGAAGGCGCGAGAGGAAGAACTTGATTCTGCTATGTTGTTCAATAAAATGCAGCTGGATTCTACGAGTCAATTGATTCCACGAGGTTGTGATTCGAGGAAAATAAGCTGGAAAAGAGAGAGGACAATGTTGGTGGAGTCTAACAACCCATTCAAAAGGCCTAAGGCAGGAAAATCTTCGGAATATAGCATGGCTGTTGATAGGAGCAATGCTGAATTGGCGATAATTTGTTCTGATATGATTGTTCGTGATGACTCTGAACCAGAATCGGAGACAGATCATAAAGGTATCACACAAGTATGTGACTGTCCTCGTGCTAAATTTCACGACTTTGACAAGGGGAAAAACATAGAAGATTTTGACGTTGATCAAATTTGGGCGTGTTATGATGATTTAGATGGTATGCCTAGACTCTACGCGCGAGTTGAAAAGGTTTTTACTCCCAAATTTAAGTTACAAATGGTCTGGTTAGAGACTAATGCAGAAGAAGATCATTTCACAAATCATGAGTTACAGGTTAGTTGTGGTAGATTTAGACTCGGAAGCTCACTAGACGTCTCAGAACACCTTATATTCTCTCATCAAGTGCAATGCGAAAGAGATGAGCATGGTTATTATCTGATATATCCTACGAAAGGTGAGACTTGGGCTATTTGGAGCTCTGAACTACTAGAAGACCATCATCGACAGTTTAAGTATGAGATCGTGGAGGTACTTTCTGATTTTGTTGATGATGTTGGTATAAGTGTTAGTTATCTGGATAAAGTCAGTGGATTCATGAGCATTTTTGAAAGGAGACGTCGTGGAAATGACTCATTTGTGATACCAGCAAATGAATTACACAGATTTTCTCATAAAGTTCCTTCCTTTAAGTTGACACAAACGATAAACGAGTCTTTTGAACTTGATCCTGCTTCACTACCTGATTTGTCAGATAATGCAAGGTACAACGACAAGTTTAAGGTCGGAAATGATGTCTCTAGCTTCAAAATGGATCAACCTGAAGAGTCTTAGGCAAGAAACTTCCTTTCATCTCGATCATTTGAAGTTAAAAAATACGATAACAAGAATTACGATTAGGAAGAACACAACATCTGTTTATATATATTATTCATATCTTGATGTCCAAGAAGAAGCAACAGCAGAACTACATAGACAATACTGACACTCCACAAGTCAACGCTTGAAGATTGTCTTTATTCCATCAACTCTGAAACTATATTTCGACAAGGCAGAACTAAGTGCCTTTCGTGTATTATGAAGCAAATGAACATGTTTATTCTAATCCATATTTCTTTCTGAATTCAATTACTACCTCATAGATCTTATGAGAGTCAGCTACAGATTTCGAGACACACTCCCTCTTCATGCATCTTTTGCCCCAAGCAGCAATCTTCGGGCACTCAGCCTCTATGCTGAAGTTGCAAATGGTCTCGTACGTATAAAACCAGCTATAGAATCCAATCAGGGCAATATCCACGAAACCAAAACTTTCCCCTCCGAAGTAAGGCTTGTCTCCCAGTGCAGCTTCCTCCAGTAACTTGAGTGGATCGATGAGGTCCTTCTTACCTTCCGCAAACTCTTCTCTTTTGACTGTCCATATTCTTCTCCCGAAATCATACAACTGCAATATCAAGATTTCCTATATAAAAATCTCATTTTTTTTTTTTTGTGTGTGAACATGTAAAACAATATCAATGAACTACAACGTCTGCTATATGAATCGTCTATATCTACTCTGTCTTATTCAGAATCCATTTCATTCTAATGCCATAAGACAAAACAACAACAACATAACCAGTACTGTAGAGAAGCTGTTTCTGATATACCCTCGACTCAAGGAAAAACAATCCAAAGCAGAACAGAAAAAGAAGTAATGAAAGTCAAACCATAACAAGACATTCTGAACAGTAACTACAACAAAATAATACGATAATCGAACTACAAGAAACAACAAATATACTCGGTCTTATTCAGAATCTGTTTCATTCTAATGCCATAACAAACAACAACAACAACAACAACATATCCAGTGTAGTCTCACAAAGTGAGATCTCGGAAGAGTAAAGTGCATACAGACCTTACACCTACCTTCAGAGGTAGAGAGGTTGTTTCCGATAGACCTAGTCCAAAGTAGTCCAAAAAAAGAATAACAAGGCATTCAGAACAGTAACTACAACAAAATAATACGATAACCAAAGTACAAGAAACAACAAACAGCACCAGTAATCAATCAAAGGACAAGAAACTACAGGAGCAATACTACGACTAGCTACTAATTTTAAGATGTACCTTATCAGTATAGCTAGCCCAAAACCTGGCTTGTGATCTCTCATAAGGATCAGAGGGTAACAGAGGAGCTTTATCCTTCCATACCTCATCGATATACTCAACAACAACGAAAGATTCACAAACAGGTTTTCCATTGTGAATCAAAACCGGGATCTTCTTGTGTATTGGATTCATCTTCAGTAAAAGAGGACTTTTAGAACTAAACAAGTCTTCTTCCTTGTACTCGTATTCGATCGCCTTTTCAGCTAATGCAACCCTGACCCTCATGCCAAACATGCTAGGCCAGAAATCCAGTAGAATCACCTCATCATTCTCCATTACTATGCTATAAGAAAAACTCAAATTGTTAACAAGTATAAGAAATAGTTTCACAGTTGATTTGCTTGTATGTATTAACTTGTTTTACAGTCAAGATCATAAATGTGAGACAACACATAATCTGAAGTTTCAATATAGGTGGGCTTAATTTTCAAATAAGATACCATTAACTTAATCTAAAGTGGTTAACAGTTATAATTTGAGATAACTTACTTTTTTGTTAAATGTCATTGTCATCACCAACAACGTTATGGTGGAGTGGTAAGTCTCCTTCATCCTTAACCAAAAGGTCTTTGGTTTGAGTCTCCTTGGATATAGAGTCGCCTTCGTTAGCCGTTAGGGAGTTCAGATTTAGTCAGACTCCGCCCAATGTGGGATTTTCCAACGCGAATTCAGATATGGATTCGGATGCAGAGTTGCCTTTGTTAGAGAGCGATTTACCCCAATGTGGGATTTTTCAACACGAGTTCACATTTAATCTGACTCCAGTATTAAAGTGAAATTAAAAAAATGGCATTGTCATTGTCATCGACCACTAGTGGGACAACTGCTATTGAGACGTTTATTTTTATAGATTTTGAATTTATTTTAGAGTCCATGTGTTGATTTTTGTATGGAAACTTACACTGATATGCCATATTAAAAAATATTTATCATTTATAGCAATAACATCTTTTTCATTAAATATTTATAATACAATTTTAATACATATTACAAAGAACATTTTATATTGCATGCGTAATTAACTTTTAATACATACAACAAATTTATCATAGTATTGCTATAAATGCTAATAAATAAAAAATATAACTAAAATCAGTAATTATTTATTAAAACATATTGACCTAAGTTTTTTTTTTTTTTTCATTTTGTATTATGGGAAAAAATACAGAAACATCAAAGCCAAAGTTGAAAAGCCGTAGGAGGCAATAAGTATCGGAGCGTGGACAATATAATATAGGATGACTAATAGAATATTATTGTAAAATTTATTGTGTATTGGAAAACAGGGCCGCAGAAAAGTCCAACTAAAAGATATTTTAAAAGAAGATTCCACAAATCTATTTTTTTTTTTTTAATTGTTGTATCTATCTGTCCTAAAATCTTTATATTTAATTTATTCACTTTATAATCCAAATGACTTGTGGATCAAATGCAATTTGTCTAATTTAATGTATGTTACATCAACTGATGGAGAGAACATATTTAGATTAAAATTGATTCTAGTTGTTGATTGGAACGTGTATATCGAATTCTTTAAAAATAGTGTATTTTTAGAATTTTAATATGGTTGAAACGAGGGTCCGAGCAACACGGCTTAATTAATTGTTACACTATTAATATATTGATAGCGAAAAAAATCTTTACAGTATTAATACAATTTAATTAACCCTTCATAACAAGATCTCACTGATTTTACTTGACAGTATAAAAATAAATATACACTTTCAATGCATAAAACTTGAAACACTTGTAAAATATTGCGCGATCTGATCATTTGCTAGTTGCCGAAATTACAAAAATACTTCACTTAGCACTGAGCAAGCAAGTTACCTTATGTAAACATCAAGAAAAAAAAGAACGTCAAATAGAAATGAACAAGGCACAATCAATATATCTTTGATTTCTTAATACATAAGCTAAAATACAAGAATTCAACACTTAAAAATAGATTCATATACAAATATATATGTTTATGCTCTAATCTCCTAGATTCTTTTTTCTTGATTAGTTGAAACTCCTTTAATCTGTTAATTAATGATGTAACACCCCAGAAATTTTTTGAGCTAACATTCGAATCATCCTTCGTTGTGAGTAGGATTTTACTGAGAAATTTAATTTTTTCCTAAGTGTTAAGGTCACTAGATGTAGCACCTTGAGTTCCAAAAAGAACTAAATTGGAAATGTCAAAATCTGAAATTTTGCAAGTTATGCTTAAGTTATGAGTTTTGGGTCAACTTCAAATGACCATAAATCTTAGTACATAATGAGTTAGGTGTGCTACAAGATATGAGGACAACATTATCATTACATAACAAAAGAGGACAGTATTATTATTATTATTATTAGTAGTAATAATTAAGAGTATTACATTTCAATGGCTATAATTTAGGAACAACTTACATTTGCCTCCAACATTAAAACACAATCCAAACTCTTGTATTTCCCAATGACAAACTTTTTTTCCCAAAGATGAACCACCATCACAATCTGACTGATCTCTATCATAGTTAAACACTTCAAATGTTCCATGTGTTTCATCACCAAGAAATTTAACATTACAAGTGACAACATTATCACCTTTAACAATAATTGGGACGTCAACATTATAAATAGAATTTAAATTAAAAGTATGATCACCAAGATCTTTTCCTCTCAAAGTACAATCTATGTCCACTGTGTATTTAACTACTAGATTAAGAATAGAAATATTGTAATCTTCCAAGGTAAGTGAATTAACATGAAAAGATGAGAGTAGGAAGCATAGGATAAAGGCATGAGATAATTGAAAAGCCATGTTGTTGTTAATTTTTTGTGTGTGTTTGTTATGTTGATGTGACTCTAATTTATAGTTGATTTAAAGACATCATATTTTTGTTTAGTTAGTTTTATTCCATATTTGTAAATTTTAAGTCACCAAATCTTGAGATGTTCAAACAAACCAAATTTGTTGACTCTTGACTAGCTTGCTTACCATGATGGAAGAGGTTAATTAATTTTAATCCATAAAAAATTAAGTCACTAAATCTTGAAATTTTCAAATAAAAAAAAAGACAGTATATAATGAAATAAACATGAAAATGGGCCAAATTTATTTTCAACTTATAAGGCCTAAACATTGCCCTCTTGGGCTTTATAAGTTACATATTTGGCCGGTCAGTCAAAATAATACATTCAACCAAATATAAAATAAATTTAATCCCAAAACTTATATGGCAATAATCCATCTAATCCTTTGAACCAAAGAACCTCTTAATTTTCTCATGGTGTCACTTCTTGTGCCACTAGCTATGACATGTATTGTCATCATCAAATCTCATTGGCATTGTCACTAATGCTAAAAGGGAGGTTTGCCTCTTAAAGAGGTCAAGTCCATTTACCTTTTTCAAATGGAACACATAATACAATTAATGAAACATGAGCATAGCCTAATAAAGACGGAATCAGAATTTTAATTTGAGTAAGTTTTGAATTTTAGAGTAACAATTTCAAGTA
The DNA here is from genome assembly GCA_029582245.1 of Solanum etuberosum. Lineage (NCBI taxonomy): Eukaryota > Viridiplantae > Streptophyta > Magnoliopsida > Solanales > Solanaceae > Solanum > Solanum etuberosum. Next base: position 17,712 of record JAJONR010000054.1, read on the forward strand.
ACAATAGTTGAATTTTAAATATGATATTTATATATACATCTTTGATGAATTTTTAATACAAATACATTATTTAAGTAAAAATTATTGAATTCGATCGAATTTGTATCTGAACTTTTAGTTTCGTCACTGCGTATTGGTCAATGACGTGGCAGAAGATTTGTCATTCATTGCTTGTAGTTAAAGCTCTTATGTGGAAACTAGCATTCGATCGAAAGCCATCATATTCCAATGCCTCCTAAATTTTCATGATCATTCCCTTAGTAGAGTCGTTATAACAACATCATTTGTTTAGATATTTATTTGATTGTTATAAGAAAAATATTTTCATAGAAAATATATAATATAACATAATATAAAAAATTGATTACATTATAATGAAAAATTATTATACATAAACGACTAATTCTTTGTTTGTTCAAACTTTTAAAATCAACTTATTTTTACAACAAAACAGTTTTGTGTTTGACCAATCAATTTAAAACTCATTTTTAATAGCAATTAATGTTTTATCAAACATAAATTATTTATCAACAAAAGTATTTTTTATGCCAAAAAAAAAAAAAACACTTATCAAAATAATATACTAAAAGGAAAGGTCATTGTTGAGGAGATCTATACAAGTAGAAAGATGTGGAGTCGTGACACTACTGGTACTTACAAACAACACGTTCGTCCGTCCGTCTCAATTTATGTGATAATATTTAACCGAATATAAAGTAGATATTACTTTATATTCAGACAAGTTGTAGATATTTATGTGATAAGAATGTAAATATACATAAGGAGTGTCAATAGCAGCGGCGTAGCCATATGGTTGCAACGGGGTTCATCCGAATTTGGGCTCTTCCGGAAACTTTTTTTTGATATATATATATATATATATGATAAATGTTAAATCCCCTTGAGTTTTTTCATGTATTTAATTATTTAAACTTTTGAATTCCTAAGTGAAAATCAAGACTCCCCTATTGGTCAATAGTACCACACAACATAAATAAAATAAACTTGTGATTTTAGTAAAATCTATTTAAATAGGAAAAAATTGAATAACTCATAGTTTCATTTTTCAAGTAATTTTATTTTCTCTTATAGAAAAACAGAAAATGGCTCTCAGTTGCTTCAAAAGGCCATAAAAAAAATAATTAGAAAAAGAGACAGCAAATGATTTTAATATCGAAAGCTTTAATTTGGTCCTATTTGGCACACGCACATTGAGTGTGACGTTTATGACGGAATACGGGTTAAAAAGAAGCGTTAAGTTTTAAGCTGACAAGTCTTTGACGATGAAGTGCACGTACATGATATTTTAGACGAATTTTACATTAAAAAGTTAAAAAAGAGTGAAATGCTATATAAAATAGATCGCACAAGTTCACAAGATAATACACAAGCTTTTGAGTTCAATGATGGCGTAACCATCTTTAGGTCAAAAATCGGATCATGACTTGAGTTGTGAGAAATATATGATATCGTCGGACTCTCACATTATATATGATAACAGGACAAATCTCAGCGCGAATACACTCATACACACATTTTTAGGTCGAGATGACGCCATAACACAAGAATTAAAGTCATGAAATCTTTGAACTAAAATGAACAATACGTATCATGAACTTGTTTTACTTTGATTATGTATTTGTAACACATTATTTTGTTAACTAAATTCCTAATTTGTAAGCTTAACTCGTAGTAGAAAATATAACCAGTAAAAATTTAAATTTCAAATATAGAATTTGATTTTTGGTCCCATTATATAGGGTTTTGCTGTTTAGTCAATTTTGGCCAAACAAGACATTTTCATTCAATTAATGCAAAAAAAAAAAAAAAAAAAGAGGACGGCTGTGTAGTTTGGTGTGTAATGTTAAAAGGCAACGTATTGGACACGATGGAAATAATATATATTTTTACGCCCCTCGTTTCAATTTGTTAATCTGATTTTGATTTGATACGCAATCTTTTTAAAAAAAGCTCATGCACGGCCCGAAAATTGGAGATATGGTGCCAGGAGAATCAAAGAGAAAGACTGACAAACTTTTAGGCTAACAAGAATATGTAAACAGGTCGGGTGCACATAATATTAGGTGTATCACACATTTGAAATGAAAGAGTTAGGAAAGTGAAGAGTTTTATAAGACAAGTATGCGTACTTTTTTGTCTTGATGATGGTGTAGTCTGAGAGAAAACTTCGCGACTGTCTGTCAAGCCAAAAACAAAAATACGTGCCGTGAGATTGAACTATATGATAGTAGTGAAGGTTAAGGATCGATAAGCCTAAGATTGTATCAGATTTATTGACAATCTTAAATATATCGAGCGCAATCAGTGAGTGGTATCCAAGAGCACCGTCCCACCATAATAATGCGATGTCCTAGAGCGGGTCCCACCACAGTATCACAATATCCAACGCGCCAGCAATTTCAAGTCATGTTCTTATATTGATTTTTCTCTTTCACCGTGCAAAACTCTATCTGTTTGACGTAGGTTATAAACCTCGTTAAATACTTATATTACTTTTTATTTTTTTATGTTTCATTGGTGTGATTGCGTGTTAGTTAATTAATCACACATATCCCCTAATAAATATTTCTCACTTTTGTTTTTCTATAAATACAATAAGTTGATAAGGCCTATCACAACATTTTCCAATTTCTTATTATACTACCAATTTCTTCCCCCCTCCAACATTACAATAATGACCAATATTCTTAAATTGATGAGGTTCTCAACAGAAATTGCTCCACAAAAATTTATCACTTTGCCTAAACCATGTCCAATTTCTAAAAAATTGGACACCATCAATGAGGAAGAAGCTTATATATCAGTTATTTCATCTTCTCTCGATAGAAAACTCGAAAGAGATCGATACCTCGGAGCCGAAGTTAGCTCCATCTTAGCTTATTACTAAGTCTATGGCCTTACAAAAACTGCCTATAGTATTCTCTCCAAGAAAATAAAAGCACTACTATAGTCTTAAAATTTGTGTTGTTCAGACACTTCAAAAATACTATCAGTTGTTCATCCGACACTAAGAAAGCAATATTTTTTGAAGGTTCGAGCAACGTAGGTTAAAACTATAACAAGTGCATGCCAAGTTTATTCACAAGGAGAAAAGGATTTTTCTTATTCCTTTTTCTTCTTTTTTTTTTCTTTCTAGTTTTTGTCTTAATTATCATTCACATGCCTGTATTTTGATGGTAGTGATGAGTTTGGTCTTAGAGAATTAATTACTTTGACATTATTCTTCACCACCATATTTTCAAACAAGGGGTGAATGAGATTTTAATTTCTTCTTTATGGAAATTATTTGTTATGTATTATGTTGAATAAACACTTTCCTATATATAGGCAGTGGAATTAAAGGAAAGATTTTTCTATTTCTACCATTGAGGATTTAACTTATATATCAGTATAATTTAATTTGTTATAGCAATTACATGTCTTATTTCTAGTGTTCAAACGTGAATTAAAATGTTATTCTATTTGAATTTAAATTATTCGATTTGGTTCGATTTTTCTCTTTTTTGTTAGATTATTCGATTATTTAATTGTTGATATAAGATAATGCGTTATCTCTATCTAATATAAACGAATACTTATTTTTGAATGAGGATTAAAGGACAACTATTATAAAATAATGAGAAATAATTAATAATGTCAAATCTCTTAAATATTTTTCTAAATTTTATTCATTTGAATGTAATAATGGACACCACTAGGACAACGATTCCTCTTATGACTATTTTTCTATTATTAAGAGTAATAAAATATGGCCAAACGTCACCTTAAAAAAATGAAAAACTACCTAATTACACATATATGTTTTCCACCTAGATACATATATATTTGCTACCAGATACATTAATACATATGCATAGGAAGAGAGACAAGTGCGATAGGAGGAAGGCGAGAAAGAGAGTCACTATGTATCACATATACATGTGAATCAGACTAGATATATGTATCTAGGATATCAGATACCTTCCAAAATACAGATTCATAGGGAGAAACGCGCTCGAGATAGGAGAGAGTCTAGTGTATACCACATATATGTGAATCTGCTTGGATAATAATGTGTATCTGAACTAAAATTACACATAATTTTGACCTCATGTATCTAGAGACCGAAATCTTACACGAATGATATTTTCAAAAGTACATGAAAAAGCACATGATTAGACTACGAACTAATGAGATTTGTGTTGTTTGTCCTAAAAAAAAAATCAAGTGAAATAGTGTTTGGGCCGAGCCCAACCCCTTTAAGGAAGGAACTAGATGATCACAACTCGGCCCAGGCCCAACAAATTTTACCGATCACATACCAAACCCTCTATATAAACCCTATAAACCCTCATAAATTTCCTCTTTCAAGTTTTTCGTATCTGCTTACAGTTGGTCATCAATGGATTCTCAACCTGTTGAACCAGTCAGCTACATCTGTGGAGGTATCTATTTTTCGTATTTGCACTGTTTTTTCTTTTGTTTAATTTTGGTTTAACGAGTGATGGAGCTAATCGTTTTTTTTTTGAAGATTGTGGGCAGGAGAATACCCTAAAGCCTGGTGATGTGATACAGTGTCGTGAATGTGGTTATCGTATTCTTTACAAGAAGAGGACTCGCCGAAGTATTTATTTTTCCTTTTATGCTTTTGTTACCCTTTTAATCTGAGTTTTATGTGTTAATGTTTGCTCGATTTTGGTATTCGGGGTAAATTGAACTTGATTTAGGATTTGGGTATGCTTGTTTTGGACATTGATTATAAGAAAAGTCAGTTGATTTGAGGTTTGAGCAAGTTGACCTAGATAGCTATATGTCAATTGTAAGAAATAAACCCCTTCGAGCACCCAATAGTATGACCTAGTGGTCAGTAAAGTGTGTTGAGAATCGTGAGGTTTTATGTTCAAATACTAGGTGTTTTGTTTTCCATTGCTTAGATGAACAAAGTTATATGGTACCTGGATTTGTGGAAGGTAGAGGTTGTATCTACCATGTGGAATTAGTCAAGGTCTAGCTCGGTTATTAAAAAAATCTTTTGACATAGTAGGAAACTACTCCTTTTAATATTATAGTGGTAGGTTCTAATGGGGATTTTACTTTAAGAAAAGATTAGTAGCTTAAGGTTTATGGGTCTGTTTGTTCTAACTCGGTTAGGTTATTCAATTGAGAGTAAAAGAAGTGTTGGAGTAAATTGGTTGATCTTAGAAAGATGGTATGTTTCTGTTTTGTACTATTTAATTCTCATTTATTTTTAGTATGGCTTCTTCATTACTGTATTTCCTCTCCACACTTTATTTTGATATGGTTTACTTGAGCCGAGCCGAGTGTCTATTGGAAACAACTTCTCTAACTGCCACAAACCTCACTTGTGGGGTTACATTGGGTCTGTTGATGTTGTTGTGTAAAAAGATGGAATGTTCAGAAAGTGCTGTAATTAGGATGTGCTTCTATTGAGTTGTAAATATTGCATTTAATGGGTATCTTTGTTAAAGAGAAATCTCAGAAAGAAAGGCTTAAGTAGAACATAAAACAGTCTTAGAATTGCAATGATGAGATGTGAACATGTAAGAAGATCAAACAGTCTTAGGATTCTATTGGTGATCAGTATGATGGTCTTTTATCTTTTACTATTATGTAAGAAGATAAAACAGTCTTGAATTAGCTTTTCTTTTGGGCATCTTTAGGTGAATCTGGTTTAGAACATATGCTTCGGTGTAATCTGTGTATATGCGTTTAGCCTGCCATTTTAATGGTCCATATGCTGCAACAACAGTCTCATTAGATTCTGTTTTAAGTTAGACGATATGGCATATTATTGGCTCTGTTAGCAATAGAAATCAACTTACTGTAATATGTTTGTCCTTTAAACTGTTAAAACTATTTCCGAAGGAAGAAAGTGAGCCCATATTTGCTGCTGATGCACTTGGTCCACCAATGGATTGTTATCTTTTTGATTGATATCTACCGAGTTTGCAATCCTAAGATAGTTGTTATACATATAGTTGTATTCCTTTGTTGTAAATCCAGAGATTCGAAAGCTAAATAAACCATTCCCCAGTGCAAGGTTTCTAATACAAGAATCTTCTTATTAGGAGTTTTACAACTCAGAGTTTAGACACTATCTCGAAATATCTCACTTTGTTGCTGTTAGGAATCTGGGCCAACCTACAATGTCTCACTTTCTGCGCTTTTTTCATTTTAGTTCTTTATTTCTACAAGTACACTAAGCTATATTGTTTTGGTGCAGTCGTGCAGTATGAAGCTCGTTGATTCTTGAAGTCATTTCGAAAAACAGCAAGTACTCTGCTCTTGTGGAAGTAGATATTAAAAACGTAATAGCTACTGTTAAAAATCATGCGTTTCAGCATGGCCATTGTGTGTTTTTACCTTTCTGCTTGTGATGTCTTCATGGCTTCATGTTGTTAGTCTATATGGCAACTTCGACTTGAACTCAGCGTGATTGAATATTGTAGAAATTCCTAACAAACAATGTCCTGTGGTCTATTATTGTGGAAAATCTGTTTCAAGTTCGAGTCTCCGAGATACTATGTTTTTTCCTTTGAGCTAATAATCAAAGGACATCATATAAAATGAAACGGAGGAAGTAATATTTATTACACAAACATCAAATCTTGAAAACATTGACTGCATTACCATTTCATCTCAATAATTAGCCATCTATATACCTCCTTTGTTATTGTATTGTCCAATTGGTGCTTCATATTTGCTAAAAAGTCTGTAAGATGAAAGCAAAGAAATACCAAGATAACAAAGACTAACAATGAATGTAATGGACACAGATGCAGTTGCTTTTTTGCAAAAACCACCAAAAGAACCACAAGTTTCACTCCATGTAACATCAGTATCCCCTTTATATGCCAAATATATCACTTCTGTTGATGCAGCACCAGCAGCCAATATAATATATGTCAATATCTACAGAGTAAAACTTTTAGCAATTGAGAAAAATAAGCCAACACTTGATAATGGACTCAACTAATAAGTAACTACTCTAACTTTGAGAGTGTATATCTAGACATGACCTAAACACTACAATAATCGTTGACACCAGATGTTGAAGTGACACATAAATTTCGGAGGTGTTTAGATGATCGTTTTGTAAGTTGGAGTGTTCAACTGACATAGTAGAGATTAGTTGAGGTATCTAGATGTACATACATACCAATTACAATAATCGAATTAATGGGAAATTAATAACCTGATCAAGGAGGAAGATTGTCCAAGCCCTAGGCAATGTTGTAGGACGAGGAAGAGCAGCAACTATAGCTGATAAAAGGGAATAAGCTGCACAAATTCCATTTGCATGTACTAAGTACCTGCACCACATTCAATATTTCACCAATAATACTAAGTTACATGTATCGATTTCGAAAATTTCGTTATGTTTAAAGGCGTTAAAGTGTGATAACGAATATATAAAATATTGTTTCGTATATATATATATATATATGCGCGCTAAGTCAATTGCTCCATAGCAAACATAAAATTTGCTATGGAGCGCAATTATGTAAACTGTAGCTACAACATATAAATATGATGTTTATGTTTGCTATATGTGAAAGTTACTCATAAAAAAACTCGATTTGTATAATAGCTTTTCTCATGACACAAGATTATTTTGTTCCGTAACAATAGTAATCGAAGCCATAATTATATCTAGCTTATTTCTGATTGTTTCTTCCTCGTTGTTGATACTAAAAAAACCTAACTAGATGATATATGGATGATATCAATAATATGCAAAAGACAAAATGACATAACCTTTTTTTTTTATCATCAATGCATAAAACTTAAACGTTACCTAAAAGTTCCAAGGTCAGAGTAAGAAAGTGAACCATAGTCATTGGTTTGAGAATCCTTAAGCATGATGACAAGTGCCACTACACATAATGCCATAGGTAACAACCTCAACATTATTTCACCAATATTGCTTCCATTATTTTCACTCTCCACAACATTTTTTTGTGCCAAATCTCCCATAATTGATTAAAAATAAAAATAAAAACTTTTTTTTGACACACTTGGACTAAGATATTGTGGAAAATAGAGAAAATAAATTGAAGTGAGAGGGGGAGATTGGAGTGATGGATTGTCCACTACTTATTAATGAATTTTTTTTAGATGAGAAGTTGGTAGTTTTGGAAATTTAATGCAATTTAAAGCTTTTCCACACATTTCTATGCAAACAATAAAAATATTAATGTACCTTGATAACTATGCATTATGGATACCATATATAGAAAAAAAAATACTTCATTTCATATTGGCAACTTGAGCCAGTTTGCCTTTAGATCTCATAATAATTTATTTGATACATTATGGAGAACATAGAGATATTTTTTTTTATATATAATAACAGTGTCTGAATCAATCTGCACACACTTCAACTAATTTCTTGAGATATTTGTTACCTGAACATAGATATCAGATAATTTTGTCACTAAAATTTAGATGAATGGAAGGAAATTACATAGTTTTATAATGTTATTTTGTTTGGATTGACTTGCACATTCATTAATTAATTTTATGAGATATTATCTATTAGCTTTTACCAACATATATCAGATAGCTTTGTCCATCAAAATTTGGGTGAATGGAAAGAAATTACATAGTTTAATAATACTGATGTTTGAGTCAATTTGCACATTTTTTTATTCATTTTACGAAATATTTGCGACATTTTACCAACATATATAGATATCAAATAGTTTTGTCCACCCAAATTTAGATGAATAAAAAGAAATTATATAATTTTATAATGTTGGTGTTGGATCGACTTGCATATTTTTTTAATTTTTTTTTACGAAATACCTGCTATCTTTCATCCATATATATAATTATCAAATAGTTTTATCCACCACAATTTGGCTGAATAGAAAGAAATTACATAAATTTTATGTCTTGGTTGAAATTTAAACCTAAGTTTTAATAATTTTATTAATCATTAACCTACACTCATTATTTTTTCCTTAAAGCTATTTTAGAGAACCACGTGACAGAGGTGTATATAAGTTCAATTAGTCAAGTAGATGGGTGTTTTTAAGACTAACAACAATTCAGTAAAGAAACTTATAATTCACGTCAAATTTAAGATGTTTTCAATACTTCTCTTTAAAAATATTCTCTCACTTACTCACTTTTATTCTTATAAAAATTAACAAACCTTTTTATTTATTTATTTATTTATTTATAATATTTTAGATTTTTTGAGATAGATTAAAAAAAAATAAAAAAATCAAGACCAATCTTGCAAATCACCTAGTCTAAAGTTGAACCTAAGTTATAAAACATCACCATCAACATATCTAATATAATCTCACTAGAAAAACATAAAAAAAAAAAAAAAAGATATACGCAGACTTTACCTATATATAAGTGGGATAGAATAATTATTTTCCGATAGACTCTTTTAACAAAAAAAAAAAAAGAGCTCTTATATCTAAACAAAAACAAGGTAATTATTAATTTATTTTTAGAAAAAGGCCTTTTGTTGAGTCAATAACTTCTAGCCACAAATTCCCTCTTCAAGGAACAAGAAAGGATAACAACTCCAAAAAAAAAAAAAAAAAAGTGGAGAAAAAATGGCACTACAACTTCAACATTTATCATCATCAACAACACCTAAATTCATCACTTTTGCTTCTCAATTGCTACCAAATTTCCAAAATGTTGTGTGTGCCTCAAAATTAAAAAATGGAGGCATAACAAATCTAAAAAATCAAAGATTATCATCATCAAGAATTAGAAAAAAAAGGACATTGTATAGAATATCAGCTTCACTTTCACCTCTTGATTTGACTGAAGACAACATTATCCAAGTCTTAGAAGATGCAAAGGCTGAGGTATTAGTGTTTTCATTTTCAATATTTTCTTTTTAATAATAATAATAATATATATATATATATATATATATATATATATATATGGTGCATGGTTCGAAATTCGGTGGATAATTGGTCAGCTCTCTGACAATTATGGGTTCATCCACCAATAAGGGTTGTGATGAAATGTTCAGTACTTTTTCATTTTTAATTAAATGTTTTAGATTCAAGTCAAAGTCACCTATCCGGGGTTCTTTATCCCACAATGTGGAATTTTTTGGTCCAAATCTGGATTTGGTTGGTACCGGAATCCGGTGGGAAACCCAAAAAATAAAAGTTACGAGTTCATCCGAACCTAGTAACTTTGACTCGGATTCTGAATGTGTTATATAGGACTACTACAAAATGATATATTTCCAACCCAATAAATCAATTAGGTTGGGCAGAATTTTGCACTCAAACTCATAAAGTTCAAATTTTGAATTCGTCTTTGGCCTTCTGTCCTTCTTGACTTGAATACTATGTTCTTGACTACATCAAGATCCGAACTCTGATATGCGTTTAACTCACACATCAACGTATACCACTATACCAAGGCTTGTACCATTCAGTTATTGAGCCTGGTTTTTATCATCGTCTTATATGTTTTGTTTTATTGTTTGGATTCTGCAGTTGGCACAACTTTTTGATACTACAGTTGGGATAACAGGTGATTTCTCATCAAATGAATAATGAAAATTAAGTCTTGTTTTTTCTTTTCTTTTTTGTATTAACAATAACATACCTAGTGTAATCACACACGTGAGGTCTGGTCTGGAGAGATCGAGCAATATGAACGCAGACCTTTGAGAAGTTATTTCCGATAGACACTCGACTGAACAAGAGGAAATAAAATGTTTTACAGGAAAAGCAGAACTTGCAGAAGTGGATGGACCTTATGTGAAACTTAGACTTAGTGGCAAGTTTTGGCATACACGTTCTACTGTTGTAGCAAGACTTGGTAATTACTTGAAGCAAAGAATCCCTGTAAGTATATACTATAAAAATTAGTGTTTATTTCTTTCATTCAACTCTCTAACTATTTTTTTTTTCCTTTTTAGGAAATCTTGGAGGTGGATATAGAAGATGAGAAACAGTTAGATGATAGCCCTGCAAACTTTTGAGATTCGGAGTCGGAGGGAGTTGGAAGAGAGACCTTTCAGTTCGTTCAAAGACACTAAAGACGAGTGGCTCGATGCTTCTGAAGTCAGTTCATATTGAATTGACTAAAAGCACCTGTCGCGAGGGATCCTCAGACGAGGCACTCGTTTTTGTAGGATCATACCATCTGTCTCCATTAGCAGGATCCTATTTGTCATTCAAAGACAAAAGAATACTAATAGTTGAGAACAATTTCCCAAGCATTAGTTCTTTATTTCTTGATGGTGTTTTTAAAATTCTAAGGGCTCGGTTTGGTTGGGGAACAAGTTATCCCAGGATTGTTATTCTACCCTCAATGTAGGATAAAAGTAACATCAGTTATCCCTATACCTTGTACCAAACGAGCCCTAAAGATTACCTAAAACAAGAAGAAATAAGAAATCAAAGATTTATTCACCAACTAGAACAAGACTATGATCCAGACCTGCAACAGCTTGAATAACCTCAGAACCTTCCAAATATTCAACGAACATTGGTTCCGCTTCATCAGCAGAGCTGCCTAATCCAAGCCTCCCGTTTCTCCCGCAGCCCCAAGCCCATAACTCTTTCTTTGCTGTGAGAGCAAGGGAATGTGCTCGTCCTCCCGATACAGAAACAGGTGATTCGCCAATCAGCCCTTCAACAACCTGAGGAATGTTGTCTGGACCTTCCCTCCCAAGTTGAGAACTTTTGTTCCATCCCCATGATACAACACTGGTTGCATTTCCTGTTGGTCCTGATGAAGGATCGTTACAAACTGCCAAACAATGCCCAAGACCCGAAGCTATAGAGAGAGGAAGGAGGTTTATATCAACGGGTTGCATTCCCAAGTCTTTTATCGCTCTTCCTAACTGGCCATACACATTGCTTCCGCCACTAAACAGTGTCCCATCACCTAAAATAAATAAATATAAACCACCATCAACATACATTCATGTACATTTCAAGTATTTACACATTAGTAAATGTGACTTACGGCAAAGGACAAGAGAGTGATCAAGTCCACAAGCTACATCTGCAACTTTTAACTCATGTAGCTCCTCAATTGAACCGGGCTCCCATATTATAGGCATATCCTTTTCCTTCTCGATAGCTTCCATGACTGACTTTGCAGCAGCTTCAATTGCAGAAGATTCTCCCCTTGATCTAAGTTTAGTACTATTTGATTCCAGTGGAGATATCTCCAACTCTCTTCCTATCTTACCGATTCTACCATCTGCATAGTATCCCCAGCCAAACAAATTCCCATTCTTAGCTAGTGCAAGAGCATGTCCCCAACCTAATGAGACCTGCCAACACCAAATGATTTGACAACACGCCTACACTTTCAAAAAAAATATAAAAAAAATAAAAATCTAAACAGTTCAACATTATTCACCATCTACTTAACTTGGTTATTATTGTTGCACATTATATATCATTATGTGTTCTCAGTAAAATTTCTTCCACCTATTTCTTTGACAAGTAAAACTTATTCTACCTTAAGCATGATTGGATGACCACCTTAACAATCTCTTCTCCAGAAAGTGTTTCAATTTTCGAAGGTAATGCAGCGTTGGTGATTCCTTTGCCAAGACCAAGCTGCCCGCGCTTAGAACTTCCCCAAACCCACAGAGATCCATCATCTCCTATGGCGGCAGAAATGACACCTGATGCAAATGCCGCTTGAACTCTTACTTTATTTAGTCCTTCTACTCTTTTTGGTTCATTCCACGTTTCTCTGAACAAGCTCAACAAAAAGGATTTCCATGTCAGTAATACAAACACCCTACAACCCCAAACCAACCCCCAAGTAAAAGAAGAAAAGCAAGACAGGGTGAAACCAGGACAGAGAAGGAAATACATGAGATCCTTTGGAAAACAATAGTCACTTCATCGGGATATCCAGCATATGGAGAAGAAGAGGTTAGTTTCCTATCATTAGCACAGAGATAGCTAACATCTATGTGGCTCGGACTCTTCAAAAATGTCTATGGGTGCATGTCGGATACTACAAAAGTAGTGCATTTTGAAGAATCCGACACAGGTGCGGCAACAATTTTGGAGAGTCCGAGCAACATAGGCTAACACAGTCGAGAAACCTAATTCTAGTACCTTTCTAGAGTCATACACAAACAAATAGGGATAAACTAGGATGTCACAAAAACTTTGGATATTAAGAGAAATAGCTCTTTTCTCACAGCAGTAAAGAAATCTGTTACAGTCGGCACTCGGCATTATCATGGCAACATTCTTTACAGCTACTGTGAACCTATGGAACTAGGCTGAGGTTGTGTGGTTGACCAAACAACTTGTCTACTACTGTTACAATGTTCTGTTGGCAGAACTTAATGGTTTTCATACATCAGATTGCGAGGATCATGCTTTGGCCAGATTAAGCTTTTCTTGGAATGTTAATCATTTATATAAGAAACAAAAAATCACCAGAGTTCTCAAGTCTCCTTAAGAAGCAAAATCAAGTTAATGGCCTCAAGAGTATAGTCATCTTCCGGAGCTGTCTTTCATATGTTACATTTGCACGCACACTAGACTCGCTTATGTTGAAATCAGTTTACTGATTACATTTCCTTATCAATGAAGGTGGAAACATGAGTGTGGACTAAAAAAACATATATACAAGCTAGGAAATGGCATAACTGCATTACAGATATATGAATCTTCAGCTCAAACAACCTCTTCACAGTTCCTCGCAATGTCATAAACACGAAATTGCCAGATTTAATCTGAAAGCTACTTTCTTTGAAGAGGATTACACCAACATAATAATTGCTTAACTATAATGAATCCTTCTCAATCCAAACTTGTGAGCAGACGCATCGAATAAAGCTGAATAGATACAGAGGATTCCACATACAGCAGACCTCTTACTAACTCGAGATCGAAGCACATTCCATTTAACGAATACAACGAAATACACAACTTTCTCCAACTTGTACTACTAATAGACATAGAAAGCAATCATATTGACACATAAAACACTGTCAAATTTACACAATATCAAGCCACAATTAAATACAGTTACTGATCAGTAAGCTATAAGTTTTTGCCTGTTCAATCAGTGGACATACATATACAAACATATAAGGTTAAAAACACACCTAAAGTATTCCAATGAATTTTTCGAGTTTCACAACGAAACTATTATGTGTGTGAATTTGTTATATGAACTATCACTAACTCCTTTTTCATGCCTGAATAATGGTGATATTTCACATGGGGAAAACAACTAACAGTTAAGGTGTGTTTTGATAAATAGTCCGTCAATTAGGAAACTTGCATACATAATAGTTCAGACATAAAACTCGAAAGATCGGTGTGTTTTTTATCATTAACTCACCTAGGAGAAAGGGGATCACGGCCAAGCTGCCCTTCATTGTTACGGCCCCAAGCCCAAACATGTCCCTCGGAAGTAACGGCGAGGGAGTGGAAGTGACCGGCGGCGACGGTAACGACGTCCGGCGGGAGACCCGGTATAGGAGTAGGCTCGTAAGCGTCGGAGCCCATACCAATGATGGACGCCGGCAGGCCTAAAGCTCCGTGGCTTCCGTCACCGAAGCTCATCACCGTTGTTTTTCTATGACTGCCGCTGTTCATCCATCGGCGGAAAAGGCGACCCGCCGGAGTTCTCCCGTGCTTCAGTAACCTGAGCATCATTTCTGGTTCGACCCGATTGGAAAGTGGTGGTTGGATCCTTCAAGTATACACGCGTTACGGATCATAAATCGGGTCGGATCATAAATAGGATCTTTTCGGTGTCTTCATTTAAATTTTAACCCAATTCATGAAAACGTTTAGTAAAATAGCCTCAAAACTTTTTTCCCACTCGGTGTCTGATATATACATTGGAAATGCGCACCTAATGGATGGTATACTAAAAATTTTAAATAAGATTCTGCCAATCATCAAAACATTCTAGAAGATGGAACCTTTGCTTTTGGTTTAGGGATCAAAGCCAATCAAATGGGACAAGAGACAGGTAGTCTCGGAGTTAACTTAACAACAAGTTATGATGATTTCTCAAAAAAAATTTATCTGATTAAATTTTAATAGGTCGTCAACACTTATGAGTGAAATATCATTAAGATCACTAAATTGTATGTGTTAATTTCTTAACAAACACTCGCGAAGTTAAATTTTAAATAGCATTCCGTTTAACATCTGAATTATTGTGTAGGTTAATAAGATATTATGTGAATATAGTAATTTTTGTTCAAATTTTTATATATAAATTTATATTGAAATTTTTTATTAAATATATAGTTCATGATTCAGTTATTATTATACCGTTAGAAGCATAGTTAAAATATGAAGTTTATCGTTAATTCTAGTCATTTTACATTGTTGGGTTCTACATTATTAATGAATTTCCTAACGCAAATATAGAATTAAAATCAAAATTATTGAATTGAGTTAAACATGTAACATACGTATATCTCCGCCTTGTGTGTCGTATTAACTTGAAGTTATCATAAGATCCACAAACTTCAAATTCGAAATCCATCTCTGGTCGGAGAAAACCTATATACACTAGTAAATCTATGAGAAGGCAGATGGCAACACCAAACAAGAGTGTATAAGATTTTCATTTGTGACTATAGGAATATAATATCTCTTATCTGATTTGATGATACCACGTGTCCTCTTCTCATTTGTCCACAAGATCACAACTTTATCTTCAATATTCACAACTTGTTATATCAACCACAATTTCATTCTTTTCACCAAGCCCCACAAAATACTTTGTCCCCTTATTTGCCACCTTTTGTATTTAATTTATTCTTGTGGAGCTAAGTGTTTATTATACTTCTTCTCAAAAAAACAAAAACAAAAAAAAGAGAAGAAAAATTATGGCAACTCAAGCATTGATCTCTTCATCATCAATTAGCACTTCAGCTGAGGCTGCAAGACAAATTCTTGGATCAAGAATTTCACAATCTGTTACTAGAAAAGCTTCTTTTGTTGTAAGGGCTGCTTCCACTCCACCAGTCAAGGTAATTTTCTATATTCGGGGTCGTTTCGTTCAAAACAAGGATATTTTGGAATTTATGTTACTCAGACTCTTCAAAAATGATGTGTGTTCTTATTGGGATCCTCTAAATATGAAGGATTCGATAAAAGTCATCGACATTCTTTAAGATTCTGAGCAAGATAGTTATCTCAGAATTATAATCAAGTGTGGTGAAACATAAGTTAATCTTGAATTTTGTGTGCAAGTGTGAGTTGTTGTTGCCTGTGTTGCTCAGACTCTTTAAAAAAAACTATACAAATTTGTATAGAATAATTGATGAGAACTTTAAAACAATACACAAGTACTGATGCACTTAATTCTGTTTTACAGCAAGGAGCAAATAGGCAACTCTGGTTTGCATCCAAGCAAAGCCTTTCATACTTGGATGGAAGGTAAGATCTATGAGACTTGGTGTGACTTATAATAGCTCTTTCAATAGCCTTGTCGAGTTTATGTTTTGTACACCGACAGTGTAAGAAAAATTTAAATCGACTAGCAACAAATCTAGGTAACACTCCATATCAAGCCTGATATAGTAACCTGGAAAATTGCACATATATTATAACATGGTGCATATATACGATTACAAGAGTTTATGTTTTGTGCACTGACAATGTAAAGAAGGTTAGGTTGATTTACAACAATTGTAGGTTGCACTTCATATCAAACCTAATATAGTATCCTGGAAATGGATTTATAACTTGCTACAGTCAATTGAATTGCACACATAGTACATGATGCACATAAATAGTAATCGACAAGAATTTATGTTCTATGCACTACCAGTGTAAAGAAGGTTAAGTTGATTTATAACAAATATAGGTCGCGCATCAAGCCTAATATAGTATTAAAACTCTCATGCTGCACATATAAGGTAATCGACAAGAGTCTATTTTATGCACTGACAGTGTAAAAAAGGTTAAGTTGATTTACAACAGCTAATTTACATTGCACAGATGATATATAACTTGAACTCAACCTAAAACGCTAACTTAAGTCACCTTACTAAATGATTGTTCGTTGATCCACAGTCTTCCCGGTGACTTTGGTTTTGATCCCTTGGGACTCTCGGACCCTGAAGGCACGGGAGGTTTCATTGAGCCGAAATGGCTAGCATACGGCGAGGTCATCAATGGTCGGTTCGCCATGTTAGGAGCAGTAGGGTCAATAGCACCAGAGATTCTTGGAAAAGCTGGTCTCATCCCACAAGAAACAGCACTTGCATGGTTCCAAACTGGTGTAATCCCACCAGCAGGAACATACAACTACTGGGCTGACAATTACACATTGTTTGTCCTTGAAATGGCA
Organism: Solanum etuberosum; assembly: GCA_029582245.1. NCBI lineage: Eukaryota > Viridiplantae > Streptophyta > Magnoliopsida > Solanales > Solanaceae > Solanum > Solanum etuberosum. The sequence continues at coordinate 35,046 of JAJONR010000054.1, forward strand.
CTCATGGGCTTTGCTGAGCACAGGAGATTCCAAGATTGGGCCAAACCTGGTTCGATGGGGAAACAATACTTCTTGGGCCTAGAAAAGGGTTTGGGTGGGTCAGGTGATCCAGCATACCCAGGTGGCCCATTGTTTAACCCACTTGGATTTGGGAAAGATGAAAAGTCTATGAAGGAATTGAAGCTCAAGGAGATTAAGAATGGAAGACTTGCTATGTTGGCTATTTTGGGATACTTTATTCAAGCATTGGTTACTGGTGTTGGACCTTACCAAAACCTTCTTGATCATTTGGCTGATCCAGTAAACAACAATGTCTTGACTAGTCTCAAGTTCCACTAAACTAAGTAGAGCAAAGCAATCCACTCTTTCTTCCAAATCTCCCCCTCCCCTTCTCTTATGTGTAATGTAACATTATGTGCAGATAATATTTTTCATGTCAAGGACATGTCATTTTAAAAGGCCTGATATATATTTTTAGAGGAAATCATCTAGTATTCTGTTCTCACTGATTCGACTAATTCAGATTCGTGTCACCTAAGATCTATTAAAGAGGGAAAATACTCCCTACCAAAGCTTGAACTCGAGATATCTAGTTAAGGCGGGACTCGGGAGGGATCATATTCATCACACCACACCCCTGAGGTAGTCTGAAATCATATATCAGTTGCATTGATGAAAGAACAGGAGTAATAGAAAATAACAGAATCCTACAGCACTAAACATAAAAAATAAATAGCAGAGTCAGAAAGTGAAGAGTAAAAAAGTTTTAAGGTTTCTTATCAACTCTTTTGATATGCTATTATTGATAAATAGCAAAATGATAAGTGAAGATTCATATAGTCGATCAATTAGCTTGACACTGAAGCATAGCTATTGTTGATAAACGTTCATAAATCCGGAGTGGGAATATCCTGAGAACGGAATCCACATAGCATTGTACAGTCGCCAATCAAAAGCACAAATAAGTAAGACGAATAAAGTTTTGTTTACTTGCAGAATTTTGAAAGAGTTTATTCATTCACAGGAAGAAATCAAATAGAGCTGTTTTTTAGTTGACACCTCAAACCTCACTGATTAATGGCTGTATGACATCTATGTATTGTTTAAATTCTCTTATTAAAATTTCAGGAGAAACTCCGCCACTGCATCCACCTCAATCTTAAGACAGTGATTGAATACTATAGTTGTTCTCCATCGAAACGAATGGAAAGCTTAACTAGCTGTACAATATTTCATCGAGAAACATAAAATAGAACAAAAGGAAGTGGATGTCTTGATTATTGACCATCTCATCAAGTTTCCAGAATATATTGAAGTAAATAGTAAAAGCTATGAGGTGAGCCTCCACGAGATAGTGGTAAGGTCTGCGTACACCCAACCCTCCCAGACCCCACTTAGTGGGATTTCACTGGATATGATGTTATTATTGTTGTGTTTGAGGGGCATACTAAAAGTCGAGGGAATTAATACCTTGCTCCGTATGAAACGACAAACCAATGTTCAGTGATATGACTTTCCTATTGACTGAATTGCTTGAATAAGTTGAAGGTGCGGAGTTGCTACAATACTTAAAGTAGTCATACTTTTTCTTCATTCTCAAACATCTAAACATATAAGGTTATCTTTCTCCATTGATCAGATGTAGCTATTTTGTGCCAATTACTCTGGCAACGATCGTGTTGCCTGTACCTTGTGTTAAGATATTGTACAAGAAGAAGAAAATTGACACCCAAGACTTGGAACAGAGAAGAAGGGCGGGCAAGTGTAGTTCAATATTTCTCATTCACACAAGCACACAAGATATAAGGAATTCTATTCACACTTTGTAATGTCAACTATAATACACGGGGGCACACAAAGATGGACTGTCCACTATTTACTAAATTTTGCTTATTTTTGCACAGGTAACATCATTAAAACAAATCAAAGAGACCTCTTAAAGATAAGAAGGAAAGACCCGTGATGACGGCTGGCATAGATATGATGAGAACATGATCAAGTTTGACGAATGATTTTCAAATATCAAGTGCAACAACCCCCTCCTTGAGAAGCAGCTCCATCTCTTCCACCTGATGGTCCAGGTATGCCTCCATATCCAACTTTTATTCCATAGGACTGCAGAAAAATATCCAAGTAGACGGGAGAATTATACACAATGAAAATAAATACTCTCATTGGCACAAAAGCATTAAGAAAGCAGGCAACCTCTTCTTAGTGGTATGTGCTACAATCTGGTTCTCTATCAATCACCAATTTACCATCATTCCCCATCTAAATTACTTGTAGGGGATCAAAAGTTGGATGAATGAAAGAGTGCTCGCATTATTGTGTGAAATTTTAATGATATAATGTAATCTAAAATCATCAGGGGCTGGATATTTCGTTTTATATTTCACAATTTTTTTAGATATAACTGGGATTGTAGAAGCTGTAATAGCAGCAATAAGCTGCATATAGCCAGGACATATGTGCCCTTGAACCAGACCCACCATGCAATGGATGAGGGTGTCCCCAGATGGTTCACCTTGTTTCATGTGAAATGTCGGCAAGTTACCCAATTAGTTTTGGATAGAATCCACTAATATTTTTGAAAGGAAAAATCCTCCGGACTTTCCAATATGTTCTTTAAACTAATGAGATACTAATATTTGTAAACAACAAGGTTAGGTACTTAAGTGGAAAAGGGTAGAGTGTGAGCTCATTATCCACCCAGCTCTGAACCATGTGCCGGCTGGCCCTTCAGGATTTCTTGGTTGTAATAATAACAATTGGTAACAGGACCAGAATGAACCAAATATGATGTGTAGACTAAATTGGACGCGAATCACTGTTTTTCTCTACTATTTCCATATTACTCTAAAAGCTAAAAGAGGTGTCTTTTTCCGGGTATAAATAGACAATTGCAAAAGTACTTCATCTCAGACAGGTAACGACATCCACTAGTCATGACCATCAAAAAACATATTGAGCATACTCAAAATCTGCGATCAAGGTTTTGGCATACCTCATTCGATACATCAAACACTCCATCCTGTATTTTCTTATAGATTGTTGAGGCTGTTTTGATGAAAGCCTGAATAATGCAGAAAAGAGATCATCCAGTAAAGAACCAAAATTTAAATGTGAATACATAGAACTTCCATGTTAGGACTCAAAACCTCAAAAGACCTGTCAGATCAGAAAATTCCTTACCTCTTCAACATTCTGAGCTGTTTTAGCTGAGGCCTCCATAAATATCAATCCGTTTTCTTTGGCAAACTGCTCACCTTCTTCTGTGCTTACAGCCCTTCTATGAGCCAGATCACACTTGTTCCCAATCAGCATTATGGTCATGTTTGCATTTGCATGCTGTCTTGCATCTTCTAACCAACTAGCAAGGTGATTAAATGTTTCCCTCCTATTTATTTTGGAGAAAACATTCAAAACCTTGTGACCAACTAAAATAATGCAAGCAGATATAATAGACACGCAAATCAGGCTATCCTGATTTCATATTGTAACATATTTTCCCCTTGTTTGCATTCTCTAATGGAAGTAGACTTCGTAAAACAGATGTGTAACTTTACTCCCACATAAAGTTCCAATTGGACCATGAAGAGTATTAAGTGTATTACAGATTTTAGGAACAAAAAAGCCTTGAAAACTATATTACTCTAGCTCACTAACTGGCAGAGCTGCTGCTCTGGAAGTTCAATGCTCATCCATTATCTTTTGCACTTCTGTTATTATCTTGACCAAATTTTTTATTCCTCTCCTTAGTCCAGAATATATTAGCTATCATGATCATAACACCATCAGATATGTCCTTGCTATGATAGACTAAAATGTGATGTTCCTTAATTAGTTTAGCTAAAAGACTACAATATATTTGAGTTGCAGCCACTTTAAATGAGATCTTCAGGGCTGCAAGTTACTCTACTGGAATTTCTAACCAAAGTTAAATTACACATAAAGAAGTACACCTCCTAGGCTCCTAGAGTTACAAGCACTACAAAAGTGTCAAATTCCCTTATCCAAAGTGACAAAGATTTGTACTACCTTGTAATATCATAAACAAGTAATGCGCCCGCAGCCCCTCTGTAATATGACCTTGTGATGGATCTGAATGATTCTTGACCAGCCTGAAACGAGAACATTTATAAGAACATGCCTTTAGACTTTAGCGATAGCACATTTAGAGATGAAAACTAGAAGGAGGACTTGGTCTCATTTAGATTAAGCCCCAAATGATTTTATTTTTTAAAAAAAAAAAAGATGATAAACTGAACTATGGACTTCTATAGGCATTTATCCCGACATTCTACATAACATACTAAGAGAAAACAGAAGAAGAGAAAGTCTGTCTCACTAACCGTGTCCCAGATCTGAAGTTTAATTGGTTTGTTGTCGATTGTGATCATTCGAGCCCCAAATTCAACCCCGATGGTCAGGTCATGGACTGGTTGAAACCGTTTGTCCGTAAATTGCAAAAGTAGACATGACTTTCCAACTCCTGTACAGAGAATATTATATCTTTATAAGTGATGTCTCGCACAAGACTTTAAGTAACATATGCATGGACATCACACAGTAGAATCTAATGCATTGTAAGAAATGACTTTTCAAACAGGGATGGGACGGTTGCACTCTTTCATGGCACAATAAAATCTAAAAGAGGCATTCTGTGAGTCCAGAAATAGCAATAAAACATAGAGAATCATCGTAAAATAACAATCAGATAAGCAGTAAAGAGTTTAGAATCACATTGAGTTTGAGAGTCTCTAAGAGAATATGTATTGGCATGGAATTTTGTCATAATGGGTGGCGATGCTCTTGAGTAATTGATTTCATGATAAAGGTACAAATTCATGTCTATTTTACGTCTTAAAACATTGAAATTATGAACATGAGAATTCAGAGTGTGCATATTGTAACTTCCACAAGCTAACGTCTTTCATGCTTTTTGAAAGCATTTTCCAGTTTTCGCGAGTCCAAAGAAGCTTAGCAGGTAATTTCTAAAACTGCTCGACTATTTTACAGTGTTGTCAATGGCGCGCTTAAGCCCTGGAACAAGACTCAAAACATGTTGAGTGCTTCCCCTCGCTTGATGTGTGCTTCAGTGCTGTCATCAAGGCTCTAAGACAAACTTTTTCTGGCCAATGAGTGTTTCTTGAAGAGGCAATACTAAACAAATTAATATTTCACGTTATGGTTATTCTTTTTTCAATTTCTTTGTCCATATATTTGTTGTTCATGCTAATAATTATTAGTCTTGGACAGTGTTGTCAAAGGCATGCTTAAGCCATGAAGCAAGACCCAAAATATGTTGAGCGCTACACCTGGCTTAATGCCCCAACGGACCTTAGAGCTTTTTTGCGTTTTTTGATTTTGGTAACATGGATCTTGGAGTAAACATATATATTTGTATTTCTCTCCATTTGCACTTTTTTCATTAAAGCCAAAGGTTTATTTTTTCTTTGTGCTTAAAAGTCCAAACGGGCCTTACAACTTTTCACTTTTGATAACACTGCTATTTTAACACTGGAAACCGTAAAATTAAACTGGGCCACTGCAGATTGACAACTTTGTAGATGCTATTTCTTGCCCTACTCTAAAGGCTTTCTACAAACAAGCTACAAACCAAATAGACCTCAATGACAAGTAAACAGTCAATATTGATAAAAATCAGGCAAAAATGCCGAACCTCTAGCTTACCAAATACACAAAACCAAATTATCAAGAGAACCTACTGATTAGATGCAAAAAAAAAATGAAAACCAATCAAATTAGCATTGCCAAGTAACCAAAATTACAGCAAAACTATAACTATTAAATCAGATTCAACATCATGCAAAATCGATTTTAAGTCTACTAAGTTATGAAATCCAGCAAAAAAAAAAAAATAGAAGCCCATTAAAATGCTAGTTCTTAGATAGCAGCATATACTTAATTCCATATCTATCAGAAGAATCGCTACAATAAGTACTTAGAGTCTTAGCTCCTGTTTGGCCATATATTTTGAAGTTGAAACTTGAAACATGAAAATTGAGTTTTTGAATTTGTAATTTTTGGAATTTGATGTTGTGTTTGGACATGCATTTTACTTTGTGAAAACACTTGAAAATATTTGAAGCTCAGATTTTCAAAATCTGATCAAATTTCACTGTCAAACAAATATTTGAACATCAAATTTTCAAACACTAATCAAATTCATGGCCAAACAGATATTTGTCTATAAATTTTCAAAAACTACTCTCAAAATCTCTGCTAACCGCTAGCTTAGATATCAGCATATACTCAATTGCCATATATTTCAGTAAGAATCACTACAATAGAACCTCAGAAAGTATTTTTTCCAGATCCATAATCAGTACTCACAAGTACAAAAACACTCAATTAACACAACCTATTTATCAAAATGCATAAAAAATCTGAAAATCAATCAAATTAGCATCGCCGATAACCAAATTTACAGCAAAAACTTATTAATCAGATTCAAAATCATGTAAAATTATAACAAAAAATGTTCAAACTCGTAGCTAAACAAAAGGAATAAAAAATTACCAGTATCGCCGATGATAATATACTTGAAGAGATATGCGTACGACATGATTTACCGATACGGCGGTGGATGAACGGAGATCTGAATATAGAGAGAGAAAGACAAAGTCGAAAATTTTTGTAGGTGAGCTGGAGAAAACGACAACGATAATATATTTTGAAGGTAATTAATTGGCTCTATCAAGATTTTGTAGGATTGTACTTCGATTAATTTCACGAAATACAAGTTACGTATCCACTAAGATTAGGACACACAAAATAAGAATCGTCTAATATTTTTGTCACCTTTATATTTATAACAAGCAAAACCCTTTACTATCTTTTTTATTATTATTGTTTTATGTTCTATTCAAAACAACACATGAAAATAGCGGGATAAATAATATTTGCTAAAGCACTATACGAATTGATATACACATCACCTATTAACTATCGGTTACAACTAAGATAACTAGGATATTTAATTCCATTCGTTTTCCCAAGTAATGTAACTATGCATCTCATTTAGTGTTCAATCCTAACTCATGATGAACGTTGACGACATGTTTAACACATACAAATCAGACAAGAAATTGTATTTTTAGTGGTAGAATGGTGACTAACATATAAAAACATGTCCCTAGGAGAAAACCAGCGTTACAATACAATATAATATAATACAATACAACACAAGAACATGTATTATAGTTCTACGTTGTGTATAGCTTGCTTTTCTTATAGGTTTATTCTTCAATTTAATATTGTGGATATTATGTAACGACAGAAAACATTACAATTTATTCTCATGTTTTATTCATCAAAATAATACGATACATGCATTATGAAATGATGTGTAATAACCAAATGATATGTACTAAAATATGTCATGTGGAAAGTTAGAATTAAATAGTTGTCAAACAAGAAAAAAAGACTAAAAGAAAAAGTAAAACAACCCAATTGAAACGAAAGAAGTATTTAATTAACATCAGGATTGAAATAAACTGCAAAAACAACTAAAAGTCAATAATTTCAATCTATTTATTGTGAATATACTAGCCCGAACGCTTCACCGCAAACAACCAAATATACTAGCTCTACCACATATTCTACGTACTTTTCTTGTTGGTTTATCATTCAAATTATGGATGTTTGACACTATGTAACGATGGCGAACATTACAATCTATCCAAATATTGTTTTCATATACAACACAATACAATACAATATAATATAATACAATGCGATGCGATATAGTAACCAATTTTGCTGCATCAATTCCTTCACCCATCACCATTAACTCATTATTTTCTTCTCCTTCTATAGCTACTTTCTCTAGCTCTGCAAAATGTTAAATAATAAAATAAAATAAAAAATTGGACAATATTAATTTATAGTACTATTGTTTATTTAGTTTTTCTATTCTTAACCCTCGAACTTAAGATCTTTAGTTTAAGATGGAGGTGGAGGAAGAGACAGAGATAGATATATCCTTAGGGTTGGGATCGCGGACATCCAATAATCTTGAAAAAATGTATGTATATATATGTATATATCTTTAAATAATGTATTTATTTTATATTGACACTCTTTGCAATAAAGATAAAGTGATGTTACTAGTTGATTTGGGGTGTGCATAAGTGGACATTTATTGGGTTTATCTGTGTTCGATTTCAACTTTAATATTTTTCCAAATTTTAATTTTTTTTGATATTTTAGTAGTTTTTTTATTTTATTTTCTTTAGTTTTCAGAGAGTTTCATCCCAATTTTAAGTAATTGATATGTTTACATATTATTTGAAAGAAAAAATATAACATTTTTATATGAAAAATAGTGAGGCCCTCAATATTTTTCGTTTCAGTAAAAGGATTTTATTCATCTCACCACGTGATGCATAGATTTAATTTAATTTTTATTGTGCCAATTATGTGTACCAACATTGTTGATATACTACCATGAGTATTAATTTGTAACTTGACTACATTACTTCTATTTTGTTTTATGTGTATTCGTTTGATTTAGAGACAAAAAATTTAAAAATATAAAGAAGGTTTTCGAATCATATAATTTAATTGTCATTAAGGGTAAATTAAATATAGATGCTTGAATTAAAAACTCACCATATATAAAAATAAAAATAAAAGGTTAGGAATTATTTCTAAAAATATTAAAAAGAATAATAAGATACATATATTGAGGGGAGGGAGTAGTTTTCCCCACTCAATACTCGATAACTTAAGTATACGATAATTAAGTACTTTTAAAGATTTAAAACTCTTAAGTGATGAAAATTTATATAGGAATGTATGAACCTAAATTAAATGTGAATAATTAAAACTTGAAATATTTGAATTTGAAAATTAAATGGACTTTCTCCATAAGTTATTTAGGTTGAGAATTTTATTTTTTGATGATAATTATAATCATTTGAAATTATTAGAATCGTGAATGTTTTATGGAAAGTATAGGACCTTCTTTTAATGAATTTTAATTAGTTGTCGATTATGAAATTTTTGTATGTGATTATTATAGGTTATCAAAATAAGGTTATTCACTATTTCTTTATGTGTAGGAATTTTGATTAATAAATTGTGAATACTTTATATATTCCATTAAGTTTTTTTTTTGACTTATTTTAAATAATAATGAATTTCTTTCATAAATGACATCGTGTTTGAATTGATGTTAGTTAGGAGAGAGCATAATGCTTTATTAAAAACTTTGGTATGCTAATTTCAATTTTTAACTTTTTTAAATATTATACCATTATTATATCCAAAGGATTTAAAAAATTAATTGATTTCTCTTGGTGTCAGCTTAATGTTAAGATTTTTTTTTTTTCTTAATTATTTTGTTTAGCAGGGAAACAAGTCTCGACTCTACGTAAAATAATATTTCGTACGAAGCACGGATAAATTCACTAGTTCACAATAAACTTCTTTATTGTGAGATGTGAATTTCCATTTATAGACACTCTAATGACTATTATTTTCTGCATTAATACCACCCAAAACAAAATCAGCAAAATTAACTAAAATTAAATGAGTTTATTGCACATCTATGTAATAAATGTTATTTGTTCCCATACTTTTAAGTTGTTATAACAAGATATTATTATGTAAAATATATAATGGGCAATGCTAGATGGCCAGAAAATTTCAGAAATTTAAAAAGTCTATAATATTTTTTTTATTTTAAAATAAACAGATCTTTTTTTCATTTTTTAATTAAAAGGTACTAAAGTTAAAAGGGTAAAATAACATAGTGTGAAATATGTTATTTTACCATTCTGGCCAAATTTTCTGGCCAAAAGGATTTTTCCATATATAATATAACATAATATAAAATATTGATTCCTAAAAAAAAGTATTATAAAGAGGTTTAATTGTTTTGTGTACCTTCATTGTTCTTCTTCAAATGGATAGAATAATGGACCAATCTTTGATAATAATATTCTTAAAAGTTCATGTTTTAGAGATTGTGGTTACAATTTTTTGAGTGATCTTGTTATTGTACTTATATTAAGAATCATGTGGAAAAATCAAACAACAATTGCATCAAAGAAGAAATATCACCATCCAATTAGAGAAAACTTAACCTTTCATAAGTGTTAGCGTGTGTGATTTTCTTATCTAAAAGTTTAAGCTATTAAAGATAATTAAAATACTTTATTTACTTATTTTAGAGGTAGAATTAGAGTTTTAGTTACGGATTCAATAAAAATTATATTAATAGATATGCTTAATAGGTAAGAGCTCACACATTGAGTCAATGAGAGAATCACCATTTGTTATTGGCTTAATATATCGATATTGTCTTAAATTTGTCAGTAAAATTCATCTAAACATTTGAATTGTGACTTGTTCTAATTGAGCACTTCAACATATGATAATATGTTCCTATTAGACACTTTCAGTTCAAAATCTGTAAAAAGAAAATGTGTATATATATTCTCAAAAGTCTATTAATTAGGTAGTTAAATTAACCACAATATACATCTTATTTAGTTTTACATATTAACCTCAATCGGAACAATTTGACAGAAGTTGTATGATTTATTGAGGCTAATTTGAGGTGACATATTTTAAGTGGTTTACTTATGATCTACGTAATAGGCACTTGAGAACATACAAAATTTCTTTTTTTCAAAATTTAAATTGAAAGTGTCTAATAAAAATATTTTTATCATGTGTTCAAATGCTTAACGTAATTGAAACAAGCCGTAATTTGAATATCTAAATGAAATTTAATAGTTGATTTTATAAGACTTTTATTATTCTTAGAAATAGTAGGATAAAGATGTTTCATTAATTGTTTGGAAAAAAAAGATGTCAATAGATATTTTTTATAATGTGAACGTGTTTAGAAAGTTATAGTCCCCTTTGAAGTTTTGAGAAAAATAATATTCCATAATTAAGTAGGGACAACAAGTTTCTTATGACATTTCAATATTCCACATTAATTGTGTCCTCCCACGTATGCTCACCCCCCCCCCCCCCCACAATTGTCCCCATTCGGCCATCTCCATCACTATTCTACTTCCACCTCTCATAGTATTTTATCGTAATTATATATTGATATTTCATGAAAAATATTTTTCTTTGTACCAAACATACCCTCAATCGTATCCATTCTTTTTTGGCTCTTTTAATGTATGATATTTATTTTAGGAATTCGATTCATTCGAAAAATCACATCCCTATCGACTATCAGGAAATTTCTGAAGCCTTAAATCCGAGATTACTAATCGAAAATTTAAAAATCTTATTCATTCCACTATATCCGACTTGCATTGAAAACAAAGACTAGGAATCTTCTAAATATGTAGACTGAAGGGTCCATATTTATTTGGACTAGTTGAGACTTTTGAGTCAACTATATTTGTATGTTTGTGGATCTTTTACTAACAATTTTCTTTCCATTTGTTGTTACTTGTTTGTGAGGCTATTTTTCTTCATAATTACGTCAGTAATATATGCACAAAGTTATTGACACAATTTGTAAATAATATATATATATATATATATATATATATATATATATATATATATAAGGAAAATAAAAGGTTTAACTTGTTCTTCTTGTAAAAAAGTTGTTGCATAAGAGATTTTGATGGGATCGTAAGTTTTATTAGGGTCTTGATTTCAAGTCCTACAAATATAATTAAGTCGTTTTTGTTTAGAAACTTTTGCTCCAGCCTCAAAATAAGTACTAGATATCATATGAATTTTTTTTTTATGATTAATCAAAAAGTTTGAGAAGTTTACAGAAATAAATTTCTATGTATTTATAAGGAAGGAAAAGTTTTGTGCATAAAAAGTGACTAATTAGGTACTTGTTAATAAGAAAAGTTGTGAATAGTATCTCAAAAGAAAGTGTTTCTTGTTTGTTAGAAAGAACTTACGTTTTCACTTTATAATGAGTTGTTCTTCTTTGAACTTGTAAGATGTCAGTAAAAGGGATTGGGCTCACGTCTAATGCACGTAAAAAAAAAAAGGGCTCGAAGATAAAATTGGTGGACACCCACCCTATTTCCTGTGAGCGCGAGATTAATGACACTCAATTTAAGGTAAAAAATAATAATTAAGCTTTGGCTTACATAAAGTTATTAAAGTATGATTAATTTTTGAATTTGAAATTACTATTTGTATATGAGAGGATAGGGACGACTCAAACATATCAGTAGCCTAAAGTCAAAATCGAATGGAGGCTTTATATATATATATTTAATAAAGTGATCCATTTAATCTTTATTATGACATAATATTTTAAATTTGTCAAATGTCTCTTTTGTTTTATGAAAATTTTATATTTTCAATAAATGATACTCAATATTGAAAATGAGGCCCTCAAATTAGGGGACCCAAAGCTACTGACCTTTTTTTAGAGGCTTGTAAAGTCTCCAGGGAGAAGTGAAGGAGAAATTGATTAAGAAAATTCAAGAGTTAATTTATAAAATGTTTATTCAATTTTCAGATGATTGAACTTATAATTTATAATTGGTTACTCATTAAATAGAGAGAAAATTTCATAAATAGTATTATTAGCAAACATTTCTATTAGAAAAGAAGAAGAAGAAGAGATTTTGCTATATTTCAAAATGTAACATCACTTTGGTATTAAAACGTAACATAATATACCTATTCAATAGCACATGGACATATGGTGTTTCGTTCTAGCAGAAAAAATCGCGTAAACAATATTTGATTGTAATTGTATGTGTGGCACTGACGATATATATATATATATATATATATTATAAGTAGAAGTTGGATGCTAGTGTGTATATGTGGACTGTGATAATTATAAATTAGATATACAAATACATATATAAGTGTGTATATATAGTGTAAAATTATTTAATCTCACCATAAATATTGTGTAGGCCGAAATCACTAGTTTAAATATTTTTTTCTAAAATCAATCTTTTGGTATTTGAAGCCAAAATGACAAACAAGAAACTATGATCGCTAAAAGATGTAGTGCAACAGATAGAGTTACTTATCTTTTGATTAGAAGTTTTGAGTTTTGGGCATGTAAAATCTTTGTTAATGAGTTTTTTTTTTTCTTTTTCAAATGAACCTTACACTGTATAAATATGAATTAATCAGATTTCAACACAAAGCTAATCTAAATTAATCCGTCTCCCATGCAAATTGGAAAAACAAAAAATAGAAAAAGAGGAAATATGACCGTTAGAAAGCCAAACATATGCCACTAATCAATTAAATTTCAATCCAAGAATTAAATTCCCCATTAATGTTACCAAATCCAATTCCATGTACAAATCTTAAAAAATCAAAAAAAGCTTAACACAAATCACTTCTTCATACTCAAAACTTCCTTTTTCCTCCATTTTTTTGTTGTGCTATAGCCTATAAGTTCTGTTGTCACACATTCTTCAGGTGAAAAGGGTGTCATTGATTTAAAGATTGATTTTTTTTCGCCTTAGACTCGTTACCTTGTTCGATTGGAGAAGTGGGTTGTTCATAGATGTCGAAAAGGGGTGCAGAGGAGATGAGAAATGAAATGGTGGCAGCTGAAGGAGAGATAAAAATGGAGAATTTTGAAAAGGGTGTTGTTGAATCTCATCCTTATGCATTTCATGTTTCTGGACCAAGAAATGTTGCTTCTCCAAATTGGAGAGATCTTATTAATTCAAGTTGGTTAGTGTTCTTTTCTTTCTCTCTGTGCTTATTTTCTTGATTTGCTGTTAAAGTTTCAAGCTTTGATTAGTCTTGTAGCTGATGAGGTAGAGTATGCTTGTTTTTCAGTATTTGGGGATTTTGAATTGTGGATTTAAGACCCTTTTCTTGATTTCAGATTTCATTTTGTTAAGGTTTAACTGATATCTAGCTAAAGCTAATTCTAGTTTGTTAGTGTTGTATATCTGCTCAATTTGTTCAAAGTTTCAAGCTTTATTAGTCTTGTAGCTGATGCATGGAGTGTGCTTGTTTCAGTGTTTGAGGATTTCAGATTTCACTTTTTTAAGGTTTAACTGAAATCTAGCTAAAGCTAATTCTAGTTGGTTAGTGTTTTTTTTTCATTTTGTTCAAAGTTTCAAGCTTTAGTCTTGATTTCAGATTTCATGGTTTAGTTGAATTGGATTTGTTTATCTTGTGGTTTAACTGAAATCTTGCTGAAGGTGATGCTTATTCTGTTGGATTATCCCTCATAGGTGGGCGGGAGGCGAATTTGTCTCTGATCTTGGGAAATCCTCAAATTTTGAGCTAGTTTTTGAGGTTGAATTAGACGGAAGGTTCAATTTTTTTTTATCATGGTATCATAGCTAGGCCTACCTAATTCTTGTTTCACCTGATGAGTGTTGAATTATCACACATCAATGGATGGGAGGCAAATTTGTCTTTTTTTATATGGTCTTGGACAATGCTCAACTCTTGAGCTACGTTTTGGAGTTGAGTTAGACACAATGTACATTTTCTTATCAGATTCGAAGGACTCCGTCTCACATTACATATTTATGTTCTTGATTTAGGCTTCCAATTGGATTTAGTTGGTGTTGCTCAGCCAACTCTCCTGTTATCTCTGAAATTATCGATAGTGAGCTTCTTCTAGCTGCCAACTATTTTTTCCGAACCTACAATCTTATAAAATTCATTCATATCTTGTAAAAAATAGGGCAATAATGGAAGAAAAAGATCTATATAGGTGATACTATAACTGATTCTTGGCTTAGGTTTCTCATAGCTGATTCTGTGCACCTTAACTAGTTCCACGAGGTACCTTCTACCTCGCACTAGCACTGATACCGAGTATGAAATAGGTTTGTTTTGGGTGAATGTACAACATACTTTGACTTATTCTTGGTAAAATCTACTGCTAAAAGATCAGTTATCATTCATTATATGTGACTGTTGATGTCTGCCTTTTTTTTTTTTTTTTTTTTGTCTGCCTTTTTGTTTATTTCAGTATTTAACTGGTATCTTGATAGCTATTTTAGTTCACTCATTCACTTGTATCTAGTGGTTTTGTTCTTAAATTTTTTGAGTTGTCCTTTTTCATTATCAATGTTTAACTACTATCTAGATGTCAACAAACTAGTTTCCTCTATGTTGCTCGAACTCTCCAAAAATGTTGCCGCACCCTTGTCAGATTCTCTAAAAATGTACTACTTTTGGAGGACCAGACATGCACCAAGCGCATTTTTGAAGAGTCCGATCAACATAAGACTTCTCATAGTGCTCCTGATCTAACATTAATTTATCAAGTTATGGTTCTTTTCTTCTGTAAAAATTGTTAAACAATGGGAAATTCAATTGAACAGGAAGGATGCTAACTATAAAAGAACAGTAATGGCTTGCTTTGTTCAAGCAGTTTACCTTCTCGAGATCGACAGACAAGAAAACAGGACAGAAGAAAATGCACTTGCTCCAAAATGGTTGATACCTTTCAAGTACAAGTTAGTCGAGACCTTAAATGACGAAAGAGATGGATCCATTTTCGGTGCAATCTTAGAATGGGATAGATCTGCAGCATTGTCCGATTTCATGCTCATCAGACCGAGTGGTGCACCAAGAGCTGTCGTGGCCTTAAGAGGAACGCTTCTCAAAAGCCAAACAATGAGAAGGGATATCGAAGATGATCTCCGTTTTTTAGCTTGGGAAAGTCTGAAAGGTTCTGTTAGATTCAATGCAGCCCTCAATGCTCTAAAATCAATTGCCACCAAATATGGCAGCAACAATGTGTGTATTGTAGGACATTCACTTGGAGCTGGATTTGCTCTCCAAGTAGGAAAAGCGTTAGCGAAAGAAGGCATACATGTAGAAGCACATTTGTTCAATCCGCCCTCGGTTTCACTTGCTATGAGCTTAAGAAACATAGGCGAAAAAGCTGGAGTCGCATGGAAAAGGCTCAAATCAATGCTCCCTTTGAATCCTGATACTCAAACGAGCTACGAGGGAAATGATACTCAATCTTTTCGGATAGGCCTAAAGCCATGGGTGCCACATTTGTACATCAACAATAGTGATTACATATGTTGCTCTTATACTGATCAAGAAAAGAATGGATTACGAGATAACCATGACGAGGGTGATAAAGAGAATGCAAAACCAAGAAATGGACAACAAGTTGTTGCTGCTGCAAAGCTTTTTTTGTCATCTAACAAAGGGAAACAAAAGTTTCTTGAGGCACATGGATTGGAGCAATGGTGGTCTGATAACTTGGAACTACAAATGGCTATTAGTAACAGCAAGCTTATTAGTCAGCAGTTGAAATCTTTGTACACTCTTCCTGCTTCTCAACTAACACAACCGAATCGTGGCCAATGAACAGAAGTGCTTTCAAAAATGCCATCTGGTGCGCTGTTGGATCTTCCAAAAGTAGTGCTTTCAAAAATACACTACTTTTTTTATACTCATACCATACCCTCTCAAAAATGTCATCTGATGCGTGTTGGATTGTCCAAAAGTAGTGTATTTTTGGAGGATACGACATGTTTGAGCAACATATATACTCTTCCCATGTTTGTGTTCATTTTTTTCTGTTCATCTATATAGATTAATCTCCCTGCTCTTGTACATTATGGCTTCTGTTTTAGTTATACTTTAGATTTTCAAATTATATATATAAAAAAAAAAAACTCAAAAAATTAAAATAATTAATCGACTCTGCTGGGGATCGAACCCAGAATCTCTGGTTTCGTAGACCAGCGCCTTATCCATTGGGCCACAGAGTCCTATTTGACATGTTTTTGAACAAATTATTATAAATTGCCTACATCCAACTGCATCATGATTTGCAAGAATGGCCTTCGTATCGTAAAGGGTAGTCTTGAACTTTTGTCCCGCTAAATGGAATTTTTGAAAAATGACCTCCACTTGACAAAATTCACTAGAGAAATATTTTGTTCAAACTCGTGCCTCATATACAAATCTTACATGTTTTGTTCATTTAGTTATACGTTGTGTTCGACACTTGCTTTAGGACTCATTTAATTCGAATTAAAAGTAAATCACTCTTTATTGAAAGGAATTTCATACTTCAAACTCGAACCATTAGTGACTCTTAGTACTATGTTTTAATAAATATCCTTATTACCACTTTAAAAAAAAGACTAGGAAGAAAACTGACAATAGAATAATTGCACCTTATAAATAAAAAAAATATACATCGATCTTTATCACTCTACAATTTATTACAATTTCTCTGTTTATTTATAATAGACATAAAATAAAATAAAAAGGTAATAAAAAATAACAAGAACCATGTACAATTTGAGATTTAAAATAATAGGTTTTCTGAGTTTGTGGACAAATTAAATATTATGTATATACGAAAAATAAATATAAACAAAATTAAATTTTAATTCAAAATTGACAACGTCTAAATTTAATGCAAAATATTGGTTAAATAAGAATCATAATTATCACAAAGAGAGACCTGTTCTTGAACCAATGGCACATTCCCTTCATAATGATGATAATTAGAACATGTGTCCATCTCCAATAGCCATGACTCCATTTTCTTATATTCTTCTGAAAAAATCATTTCTTGGCAATCGGTATCGGATGATTTTTGGATAAAAGACTCATGTGATAATGTCATACCTCCTTCTGATGAATTTACAGATAATTCTTGATTGATACTTTCTGTCATAGAATACACTTGTCCCTGTATCCCAAAGGGTAACAACATACTTCCTTGATATGACTCTATTTGAGAATATGTTTGCACATCATTAATCTTGTCAGTATTTTCATAGGGGTTCATAATATCTTGGTTCAGTTCACCCATAGCTTTAAGGTTTTGAGTTGGTGAGATTGGATTAATTGATCCATTGCCTGTGAGTTGTTGAACAAGATTCTTGAAATTTGAACAACTTGTGATATAAACTTTGGGTTTCAATAAGTTTATTAAGTTGTTGAGTTGTTTCTTGTTACATGGTATATTATTGTTCTTGTTGATCCTATTTTGTGATAATTGGGAAATTTGAATTTTTATGGCTCTTTTTCCCATGTTTCTTGCTTAGAACTAAGTAGGAAATTATTTTTTGGATTTCACTTTCTTTGCTCTTATCGAAGGGATCCTAAGAGGTATTAATATGGAAAAAAAAATCTTATGTTAATATATTTAATTAACATAAGAAGATTAGTGATTAAAGATGCTGAGAAAATGTTGCATTCTACACTAGGATGTGAAAATTAGAGTCCAAATTATTTAGAATATTCCATGGATTGTCATTTGTTAGTGTATATTATCAGGAAAGTTAATGCAGACATTACTCTATTCTATAGTTTCCATTTAGAAAATGACATTTGTGAAATGGTAAATTTTGATATGAAATGATAATTTGAGGTAGAGCGTACCCTTACCTTTGAGAAGGCCTTCCAATAGACCCTCGGCTAAACGAACACTAAAAAAGAGGCAATAGCAACAAACAGAAAAGGGTTCAAAATAGAACCATCACCCACCATGAGGCTCGAACCTACGACCACAAACAAAAATAGAACCATCACCCACCATGAGGCTCGAACCTACGACCACAAGTTTGTGCAGAACACCCGTCTTATATTCATTTGCTTCGTCGAAACACCGAGTGCAAGTTTTCCTCCATCAAATTTCAATGACAACTCGAAATCTTAGCAGCATTTGGCAAAACTGCGAAAATGTCGACATTGGGGGGTGGGGTGGGGTGGGGTGCATTGTCATTATATGACTATTGAACAATGACCAGGAAGACAAAGTAAGAGCATCTCAAAATATTAAGATGGTCAAAAAATTCAATATAACATTCTTCATGTTTTGAACAAAATGAGGCATTGACTACTATAATCCATCTCTATGAATCTGTGCATTATCAGGGCAATACTACAAATGTGAAAAGGAAAAAAAATTATTAAAATCATGGCTAAGGTGAATGAAGCATAATATATGGTCTTCTGTGAGTTCATAATCTATGACAACATTATTCAAACAAAAATCGCAACGAATGGTGTATACCAAGAAAAGATGATTGGAGCTGTGCATTTTTCTCAAAGTTCCTCTAACGATTCACAGATAAAGAGGAACCAATTTCTATCATTAAAGGATAGACGGGACTAAATTCTTTGTCTCCTCTTGAACGTACCTTAGCAGCATAATCGTCCAGTGTAGCTTTAATGCCTTTCCAGATCTGGTCCTCGCCTTGTGAATCCATCCATAGTGAATACTGCATTGGAGTAAGTCTATTCCTTTGCAAGGGTGATTGAAGCTCTTCAGGACCGCGTGAGTAAAGATGGTGCAGTATGACACTTGGTGGTAGATCTTGACGAAGTGGGGATGAAGCAAGTTGAGATGTTTCCAGGAATATAACAGGACGAAATGCTCTAAGTGCTCGATATGGGGCACCGAGCTGTTCCACTGGAAACAAGTTTTGGCCAACTGCCAATTCCAGCTCAGCCATGTCCCTGGCTAATCTTAACTTGCCTGATTCTGAGAGAGGTCTAACGAGTGAAGCATGCCTGATGAAAAATATCAGAACTCTAGACGCCATGCTCCTCACGAGGGTAGTACAAATAGTTTCTGAACCTGTAGTCAAGCTATTTGATGAAGAAGGCAACAGCCTGGACAGGAATTCACTACGGAAATGGAGAATACTCTTCTGCAACTCTTCCATATAAGGTGATGCATTATTGTCCATAGCAGCATCCATGCCGAGACTACCAAAATTTTGATCATGAATTTGCAAGATGCATGACTCTAGTCGATCAAGCATTGATTGGAATAGTGGTGTCACTGAATCACCTGCAACCCCATAGATAGATCCCAGTGCAGGAGACAGAATATCGGTTGCAATAGCTGGTAATCCTGCCACCATAGACGATATGCGGGTATGAATTTCTTGCAGATGCTGGCATAACGCAAAGTTCTTCACCTGTGCTGGAGTTGCAGGACCTGTTATCTGTCGTGCCTCGGGCCCTGCAGATATCTGTAGACAAAGTAAATCTATGAAATTCGAGTAGAAGTGCATCTAGATACTAAATTCATTTATCAAAATTTTTAATCAACTCAATTAGTCTGACGATGACATAAGGGAATTCTCAAAAAGCAATTCATCGAGGATGGAAACATTATTGATATCACCAGACCCTACCATCCACCTCCTATTGGGAGAATACAGAAACAATCAAGGGAAATCATTTGCGATATGTTGCCAACGAACAGAGAGAGAGAGAAAGCAAACTTCCACCTTTCCCCGAAATGAAAAAGAAAACGAAGAGAGGTAGCACTTACTAAAATTCAGTAATAAGAATATCAACCATTTCTAATTCTAGTAATCAAAGTAATTCTACTCAGTCCAGAGATCAAGTTTAGAGTATCAATAATAGCTTACAAAGATTAACCTACTCGAAGTTGCTAGCTGTTTCCTCTATTAAACTTTCAATACTTTCTTTTTAGGCGAGTTAGAGTTGAGTCAAAAAAACTTCAAACAGCAAATGTAGGACCACAGAAAACAACTTTTATCAAAATGCAGAATAGTACGAGAAAGAGCAAGAACAGGATGGAAAGAAGAAATATAAACAGAAAAAGGTAAAGTTTCTAGGTCAGTGTTTGCATTTTACAAATCTTAGGCTTTTGCAATTTCTTTTTTCCCTTTCTTGTTTGGGGTGGTGTGATTGCATTGCTTAGCAATCAGTTTCTTTTAACTATTCCTGTTTCAAGAACTTCCGCTATACCTTTCAAGTTTCAAAAACATAACTATGCAAACTTATTTACGCTCTTCACAGTTCACACCATAATTATGAACTAGTTGTCTGCAAAGCATAAAATTATTTTCCATTTCATTTTGAATCGTAATATCATCCAATGTAAATCGAGGAGAAAGTGATCAAATCAAACAACGGTACTCTGAACTAATTCAAATTAGGGTGATTGTAGTAGGTCCTTGGATAAACTTCATTTCTTTTTTTCATATAGATAAGTATGTTATTTTTTTAGGTTAGTTCACGAAAACATTAGTAGGTGAGAACAAATAGTTCAAGATTCTTCTATTTGACGTTGTAGAAACATAAAGCAATAAAATGTTTGGAAAGGGTTTATAGAAAGGTTTGAGAGGAGGTTGGCTACTTGGAAGAAGCTATTCTCCCAATTGGAGGCAGACTAACAATGAAAAATAGTGTGCTGGGCAGTTTGAGAAATTACTTCATGTCCTTGTTTCCTATTTCTAACAAAAGTAGTAAAGCAGGTTGACAAGATAAGGAGAGATTCTTGGCTGTGACCACCACAAATTCCATCTAATAAAATGGAAAATAGTAATTACCAAAAAGTCTCGGTGGAATGGGAATGGAAATCTGCAGATGACTTTGTAATTCGATATTTTGACTTAGTTAGATCTTAAAAGTTTTTAGCAGAAGTCAACCTGACTTTGCAATATTGCATCCACTGGATGCATCATATCGATAAAAAAAATTGTTTCTTGAACAAAAAGAAAAAGATTCTTCCATTTGAGGTTCGTGGAAAATGATCTGCAGTAAATCATAGGAACTTGCATCAATGCAAACTCTTTTTTTTTTATAACATGCAGCAAACTCTTTTGGATACCACCTTTTGTTCAGCTTAGCTATAATATACTGGTCTTACTCTAAAATCTAAATAACGAAATGCAAATTAGAGGAACTTCCACCCTTAGGCCTAAAATTCACCCCTGTTCCTTTCCCCTGATTGCAGCACTTTCTAGTTGATGTATGAATGAACTTGATTCTAAATTTCTGGAAATGCAGACCTATCTCTACATTCTTCATATACAAACTGGCAACTCTCCCTCATTTCCACTCAACAAATAAAAGCAATTGTATTATTCAAGTGTAAAACAGCTGCTTCAAATGTTCAACATACCCCAAACTGCAGATATCACATAAATCATGAAGATAGGCAGTGAGCTCATGATATACAATTTTGCTTCTTAAAGTTATAAACAGTGTTTTCTTCCACGAACGTTCTGTCATACAAATTTGAAAAAGGTACCTGGTATTCTGTTCTTTCTGAAAGCAGAAGCAGAACTTTGTTGATCTCACGCAAGACAAGAAGAGTTAACCGAGCATCCATCTGGACAGCTTCTATTTCTTCTTGAATTCGTGATATAATCCTTGTTATGTGATCTTTTGAAGGAACAGTTCCACGACTGGACACTGGAAATACAGTATTAACAAGTTCTGAAAGACGGCTCAGACAGAGGGTTAGGAAAGCAGTCTGGAATATTTCAATGGAAGATAACATTTGGTCCTTTGCTTCTGAACTGAGAGCTGGTGGAACTCCTTTGACATCTGTATCACGTGAAATTCTTTCAAGCAGGTTTTCTAACATAGAGAAGAGTTTTGGATATCCAAGAGTGAATATCTCCTTAACAAAACTTGATGTGCTGAAAGTGGACTTCATTTGGTTAGCAAAAGATTTACCCAGTGCCTCCCAAACACGATCTGTCAATATTGGATCACCTTCCTGAAAAATATGTAGTAATGTAAGCAGCCATGGAAAAAAAACGTGTTTTTCCTCATGTCATTAATCACCTTACAACTTACTTCCACTCTCTTTAATTTTTCATTTAGCTTTGGTTGGTCTTTCTTGGAAATAAATTTGCAATTGACCATAAGCATTAACCGTTTATGAAATTCCATAATTAGGTTTGATAAATCTTAGTGTAATGTGACCAGAAATAACCTGATTATATTTTAATTGAACCTCATAACGAGCAGCGAGTGTCAAAGATTCTATGGTTCCGAAGTCCAAACAGGTTCGAAGGCTAATCTAGTATCTAAAATTTAATGAGTTCATATATGTCTCCACGTAGGCGAGCAATATTCAACAATGCAATTAATTTGAGGAAATAGAGTTGAAAAGTATGGGAGACTGGTTTACCTGGTATACCTTAGGCCTTGACTAATTGGTTATCATCTGGCTAATGTTGATTGGTAAGACTTAAAAGATGAAAAAAGAAGAGAATTTCCTTCTACCACAGAAAACTAATCCTAATAACTTGAGGTATGCTAATCATCTTTACTTTGTCCACAAATATTTCCTTTTCTTTTTCTGTTCTGAATATTTTTCACCAGCCGGATCCATAAGCTACAGCCTATTAGTATACTACAATAGCTCAATCTTAACTTATGGAGTAAAAAAAAAGACAAGCAAAGGAATAAAATTGCCTGTTGTTGAGTCCACTCATTGAAAAATAAGGTGGATTATCAGAGAATATTCAGTTTCTAATTGGGCACATGAGAAGATTAAATCTCTGAATCAGTCATATTAGGGGATGTCATCTTTGCTTCCTTATGTTTTCTGTTAGCAACCTCATCATAAAACACTAAATGAGATTAATGGTGAATATTTCTAAATTAGGTCATGTCTCATCACATGCAAATTGCAATCAAAACAAAGTACGGAAAATTGTCGCACGGCCAGACATAAGAGTTCACTGTGTTTCTTAGTCTATTATTAAGTAAATTTGTAGGTAGAGGGCATTATTTGTTCTTATAGATGAGTGGACCTTTGCACAGTGAAAGGACAAGGCAGCAATTGTTGGAGTAAGACAGCCCCACTCTCAATGCAGGAGTTATATTACACAGGGACTATATGGCAGGAAAGATTTTTGGGGGAGTATTCGGCAAAAATGTATTTCAAAATTTTATTTTTCTAAGATTTAAATCTTTAGGATAATGGAATCAGATCAAATGCACTTCTCATTTCATTGCAGATTTGTTAGCCTTACTTTCTATCAGATTCACCGTTCCTTTAAAAGAAGAACTTACCATACTGTACCTTTGGTAGCAGAAACCATTTCATGGATTGATTAACTTAATATTACCGATGGTTTCCTTTTCATTGTCAAATTAGTCACCCTCAAACACAGGACTATAATTGGGGACAAAAGGACTTGTTGTGACCCGCATTATGAGAACAGAACAACATAATGAGGAGTTGACAGCGTCTCATTACCTCGCATGATTTCAGTTAATTTCATCGTTTTCCACAGAATATTGCTTTCAGAAACCTAAATGTAACTGCATAAGGTTATATGCATTTCTTTTGGAATGAAAATTTCTTTTACCCTATGGACATAATCAGCTAATCTCCCTTAAAAATTGCTCAAAGTTGGTCTTTTTTGTGTTGAAGTAGATTTCATTAATAGCAGCAAACAGATGCAAAAGCAAAAATTACAAAAGACATATTCAGTCAGCTCGTATACAAAAAATGAAGCTATAACTAGAGAATTGATGCAATCCCAAAAATGATTGTTCATAGTTGGTCCCATTAGGTCAAAGCAAGGTATAAAGTCATAATCAAGGTTAACTAAACCTAAGTTTCCAAATCGGGGTAAAAGATTCAAGCTCAATGCTACCACAAGTCATGAAACTTGGGGGCTCCCTGGGGGTAGCCAAAAGAAGAAACTATCCTTTACTTGCTATCAGATTTCATTATTCCTCACGTAGTACTCACCATACTGTACTTTTTCCTGTGAAACTTAATACTGACCACTTTTTCCCTTTTAATTGCCTCACTACTCACCCTCAAACACAGGATCAGGATCCCCGAAAAAGGATACCCACATTATCTAAAACACAAATACATAATGGTTAGTAGTGAAGACAGTCTATCGGTACTTCCCATGATTTCATTGTTTTCCATAGAGTATTCTTTTAGATATCCTGAATGTAACTACCTCGGATTATATATATTTCATTTGGAACCAACCTTTTAGCAAAGGTCCTGATAACACACTTAAGCTGGCTTAAACCTCGTCTTCGGTTGCTTCTATCTAGCTATAAAGTTATTATGCAGTTTTACCAATTCTACATTTTCAACACAAGGCAACAGATTCAAGCTCAATGTGATCATGCCATTTTAGACTACAAATAACTCAAAATAAGAAAGGCATCATATAATATAACTTCTTAGAAACAATTCATATCAACTAGAGATGCATTCACACACCTGCATGACCTCATCAAGCAGCAAGACATGCGTAAAGGGGTCTCTTTTCTTCGATAAAACCCTCTGCAAATGCCAAACAGCAACCACAATGGAATGCAACTGGTCCATACAACCACTCATCCTTTGCCACAATGCATCCTTCGCCTTTGCACTTCCCCCAAACTGTGGTGTCCCACTTCTCTGCACCCCTCCCGGACCAAATCCGCCACCAACAGATATAGCTTTCATATCCAAAGCCGTCGTTATACTCTTCACTCCCATTGCCTTATACTTACTCACTAACCCATCCACAGTTCCCCTCAACTCCCCCATATTATAAAACACCTGAAGCCCAGCCCCAACTTCAGCTTGATTCAAACCTTCAAGTCCTTTTTCCAAAACTTTCATCCCTTCAGCCCGTAATTTCTGCCCAATTTCAAGAACCCATTTGAGTTCCAAATCTACCACATCAATCCCAGCTAAATGGTACTCATTATAAAGCGATAGTATCTCAAAATGTAGCTGAGCAGCTTTCGAAAGATCCAATTTCTCCGGGTCTTGAGTCGAATCCATGAGATCCCTGAGCTTTTTAGACAACCGAATAGTCCTAATTGTCGACTGAAGAAGCTCAGTAGCTGAATGAAGATTCGAAAGCTGAAGGGTCTTCACTTCAATTACTTGATGAGGATCAGAGAGTTCAGAACGGACCCGACGGAGCGAAGACTGAAGAGACGAAACCGACGAACGAAGAGTCGAAAGTGCAGATTCAGCAGCACGTAAGGAAGTAAGCTGATTGAGCAAATCATGATGACGTGTAAGAACTTCATGACGAAGCTGATGGTCAAGGAGACGGAGACCTTCTTGAAGCTTCTCGATACGTGAAGCGGTAGAACCGGAGGAAAGTGCGGCGGAGGAGAAACGTGTGGAATCAAAGTCGGAGGATAGAAAGGATGAAAAAATGGGATCGGAAGTGAAGGAATCGAGAGGGGAAGAGGCAGGGGTGAATGGGGTAAGACCGGAGGTAGGAGTAGGAGTAACGGTAGCAGTAGGGGTGGGGTTGATGGATCTGTCTTTGAAAGTTGAGAGACGTTGAAGGGGAGATGAAGAAGATGTGGGTGTAGATGATAAATGGGTTGATCTCTGAATCGCCGGAGACGCCATTGATTCCGGCTACCGGCGATGTAACAAAATGGTAGCTTTTTGGATTTTACTGATACTTCTGATCGTTTTGAACTGAGTGAGAATTTGGGTCTGTTTTCCACATTTTCTTAAACAAGTTGTAAAAGAGGAGTTATTTTATTCTCTGTGAAATCTGCGTATATTTTATTCTTCCTAAATTTTATTCATGAAATTATACGAAATGCATTATAGTTATTGTAATTTAGAAAAGTAAGTAATGAAATACTATTAATCATGAATATGGATATTATTGTATTCGTTAACCGATTTCTTTTCCTTTTTCAAGTTAATCAATCATCTTTTTAGTTAACTTCAGAACTCGTTTTTTAGCCATTTATTTTTAAATACGAAGGGCTCGTGAATTATTAAATTTGAAGCCCAAAAAAAGTAAGAAAGGTGGGGATAACGGTTTCACACAAAAAAAATCTGTCTAAATAATTTTAGAGAGATTTTCGATTCAAGTCAATATATTATGTTATGTAATCTACTATTAACATGTATTGTTTTATAATGAATTGTCAATTGAGTAAGTTATAAAGAAACTAATCTAAAAGGATATTCCGTGAAACAAAAATAACATAAAATTATTCAAATAAGTAAGATTTGCTCAAATTATCATTATTAGTAGAATAAGAATTTGGGGAAAATAAATGAAATCATTTGAAGTTAAATGCACATTTAGTTGAACAAATTCAAAGACATTACATATAAAGTCATTTTAGTAGTGTTCCTATGCTTAAAAATTGCATAATTATCATTCTTTGTCATGTTAAACAAAGCTAGGTAGTTTGACATTTAGTTGCCTAGAATGAATATATTGTTATGTAACATAACTTATGTTACGAATTCTGAAGAATCTAATATTTTTTGTTCAAACTTTGTATAGATACTATGAAACTCACCAAATACATACATACATGAAACACCAAACTCATTCACATAAATAGATTATGAGTCAATGACAATAAAGGATCGTATTATCATTACTGTTAAAATCTATAAATTTCAAATCTCAAAATAATGTTTTTCCTAAAACTCCCACTTTGGCAAGTTCCTTTTTGCAATAAAACTAACAAAATCTTATACGATGTTTTATATCTCTAATCTTAACACAAAAATCATACAATAACAATAACAAGAATATATTTCTAGAGTCTTACAAAATGAGAAAATATACCCTAAAGAAGATTTCTAATATATCCTCCGCACCTCTAACCTTTAATTAAAACAAACAATATATTCGTATAGTCTCATAAAATGACATCTAAAAAAAAAAAATATAGTATAAAGATGATTTTCAATATATCCTTGGTTTATCGACCAAAAATCATAAATGATTTAGTAATCTAATTAAACTTGATATAAATTAAACAAGTAATGACTCAATAAACTCAGCTTCCATAAGTTTATCTCTGTTTTCTTCCAATTTCTCCTTCAATAACGTAAGTTCATCAACATTGAAATTTTCCAGCCACACAGTACTCCAATCTTCATATAAATACGACCCAAAATCAGTAGAAAGATCGGAATTTGAAGAAAGCCCATTATTCTTCAAGTTGTCGTCGACGATGGGAACGTCGCTGGAACTGTAAAATTCACTGACCGGAGAGAAAATTTCACTACATTCTTCAACATTACGATTTTTCAGACGCAGAGTACTTGGTTTTGCATATGAATCCGAAGAAATTTCAGTAGAAAGATCGGAATTTGAAGAAAACCCGTTATTCTTCAAGTCGTCGACAACAATGGGAAACTCACCGGAACTGTAAAAGCCGCCGGGCGGCGAGAAAATTTCATCATCGAAATTATCCAGCCACAGAGTACTCCAATCTTCGTAGAAATTTGAACTAAAATCAGTAGAAAGATCGGAATTTGAAGAAAACCCATTGATCTTCAAGTTTTTGTCGAGAATGAAAAACTCACTAGAACTGTAAAAACCGCCGCCCAGTGAGAAAGTTTCACTACATCCTTCAACATTGAGAATTTTCAGACGCAGAGTAGTTGGTTTAGCGTATGAATTCGAAGCAATTTCAGTAGAAAGATGGGGTTTGAAGAAGAAATTCCATTATTCTCGAAGAGGGAAACGTCGCCGGAAGTGTAGAGACTGCCGGACGGCGAGAAGACTAACAGAGCAATTCGAGCGCCGGACTTGGTTTCGAGTTCTTGAGCTTTCTTGAAAAGACCAGCGCGTCTTTTTGAGAATGTGACTTTTCTTGATGATTCACTGGCGAAGAAATTTCGTCATCTTTCCAATCCCGGTCACCGGTGATGTAAAATTCTGGTGGCCTGAGTTGAATCCGGCCACCGGCGATCGTTTGGAGTGCTTATATATATATATATACACTTTTATTATTTATTAATAGAGACGTCAGCGGCATGCTTGTGTTTGGGAAAAAAAATTAATAAAATTATTTCTTATGTTTTACTTTAATTTAATAAGTGTATAATTTTTTTGAAATTATGTGATCTGTTATAGTTATGATTTTTAGTTTTAAATTTAATATTTTTATTACTTTGAATGTCGGTAATATTTGTTTATATCTTGTAATTATTTTGGGTAAAAAATCAACATTGGATAACGAAAAATACCGTAATTATGGACATCTTAATGAACCTCTTCACATTAAATTTGCGCAAACAAAAAGATGATCTACTACTATACAAATATATTACGTATAATTTATTTTAGAGTGAAAATTTAAAATCATTCAATCATAGCTTATAATTTATCAATATTAATAATATTCATCAAATATTTATTTTATACTTAATGAGACAATTTAATATCGTTTAATTAATAACACTTAAAAATAAATTTGTGAACAAATATTGGACCCTGATCTTAGTAACTAATATATATATATATATATATATATATATATATATGAGCTGACACCGCTATTAGTTTCTAATTTTTAACTTTTAAATTATCAACTAATTAGATATAATTAATTTAATTGCCACAATTAGTCTCTAATTTTTAACTTTTAAATTATCAACTAATTGATAGAATTAATTTAATTTAATTTTTTTATTGAAGAAAAAAAGTTACTATTTTAGAAGACATAGTTAGAATTTTTTTTACCCAATTAAAATTGCTTGTTTTTTTCTTTTTAAAAAAAGTTACATTTTAAAAGACAAGTTAGAGTCTTGAATTTTGAGTTTTAAAAAATCAATTAAATATATATAATTAAAAACTGATTAATAAAAAATTATCTATTTAATAATTATAATCTACAAATGTCAGCGCTACAATTTTTAACTTTTAAATTATCAACCAATTAAATAGAATTAATTTAATTTTTTTATTAAAGAAAAAATGTTACTGTTTAAAAAAAAATTAAAATGGTTCCACAGATTTATACTCACAGTTACTCTGGAAAAAAAATTAAAAACAAATTAATGTCCAACAAAAAAAAGAAATAAATAGTTAAAATATAAAAATGAAACTAGACAGCTATGTTAGAAAGTTAACAAATATCTTGCAATTCTATAATATTTAGATTCATAGAAAATTAATATAAAAATTTAGAAGGTAAAAAGATTAATATCATTGGAACATGTAAGAAATAATTTTAAAAATTTGAATAACATGCCTACAATTTGATATTCAAATGATTGAAACTTTTTAATTTTATGCTTAGTATCATCATAATCATAGAATTTTTCTAAGTTATATTTTATTTTAATATAACAATTAAATTTTCTTATATCTTTACAATTCTTACAAGAGGATAATATGAATAGGATGAGAGTATTTATTATTTTGAATAATTTACTAAAAAATTATTATTGTCAAATTTAGAAAATGAACTAACCTTACATATTGATTTATTTACAAAATATTTTATGATACATATCAAGGTGCTAAATGTTAACATTCTGTAAAAAAAAAAAAAAGGAGACATGTCATCACCAGAAATGTGATCGAATCTATAAATAATAGGGCAAAAAAGTTAACATAATAGGAGAGGCAAAAGTGTCACGTGTCAGCATCATAAAAATCTTCAATTTTTTAGCTTTCTAATATATATATATATATTATATATAATAGGAGAGGCAAAAGTGTCACACATCAACACTCCAAAAGTCGTTAAACTTTCGATTTTTGAAAAGTATCTTTATCTATTTTTGAATTCAAGATGACAATTGTATTTATATAAAATCAAAATGTTGTAATGTGTTCAAACAATTAAATATTTTTAATAATATTCGCGCAATGCGCGGATTCGTATACTAGTTGAGTTTAATAAAAGGTGTTTGCTATATGGCGCGTATTGGGTTGTGTATTGGGCCGGGGAGTCTATTTATGTTGGGCCTGCAAGTTGATTCTGACAACCGTCGATTGTTCTGGGTAATTTTTCCGAAATTTCCCATGTGAGTGAGAGAAAAAGGCGCGTGTAAAGAGTTAAAAAGATGGTGTTGCTATAATAAGGCGTGTGTATAGAGTTAAATAGATGGTTCTGTGTAATCGTTCTGAGTACATTTTCCGATCTTTCTACGGTGAGTGAGAGAGAAGAAGACGCGCGTACTTAGTTAAATAGCGGGTGTTTGCGCGCGGGCTGCTTATTGGGCCAAAAGATCTGTTGGCCTTGCAAGTTTGGGTTGGGCTTGAAATTTGAGAAAAATTTTAAAACACCCAGCATAATGTTCTATAACTATAGTTTCGATAATTGCACTTCATAGTTAAAGTTTTGTTTGCTATGAAGGGTGCGGTTTGTATATTTCCTCCTATTTGTATATATCGCTTGCGAATATACAAATAGGGTAAGTATATACAAATTCTGTATTTATATATTTTTTAGAAAATTTTTAGAATTCTGTTCGTATATTTCGCTTGCCAATATACAAGCAGGATAATTATTATGAATTTTTCATAAATCGTATACAAATAGCTAGGGTAAGCATATACAAAATTATGGATTTATACAATTAGGAACTGAATTATACAAATTTCATATTTATACAAATTAGACAAATAACAAGAATTGGAGAAACTGTAGCCGCGAATTATAATTTTCTTAAACTGTAGCCATAGTACCTAATATAAGCTAAATGTTTGCTATTCTACATAATTTTTCCTTGAAAATATGTTGTGTTTTTCGTGAAGTTACGTTTTATTTTTTTCGTTGAAAAAGAGCTTTGACGTAACTGATAAACTTGTTATTATTTTTTTCGTTGAAAGAGAGCTTTGATGCAACTGATAAACTTAAGCAAGGTTGAAATTCATCCCACTGATTAATTAACGATCCACTAAGCAAGGGCACGTTGCGCGGTAGTAGCCCGATCAAGGAAGTGAGACTAAGACATGAAATTCCCCCTTTTTTGACTTTTAAGTAAGTAAAACCCTGTCCTCTTTCCTTTCAACATCAAGATAATTGACGAAGGTGGTGCTTTGAACATTTTCGTTGAAGGTTCAGTTCTCCATCTTAACGACAGAAAATAGGATTGATCAAATTCTATTGAGTCTGACTCATAGTGATCATATTTTTATATGATTAGAAGATTACGAATTTAAGCTATAAAAACAATATCTCATGCAGAGGTAAGATTGCATAAAATAGACCTTTTGTGAAATGTAGGATAAGACTACGTATATATACTAAAAGTAAAAATTAGAAATCATGATAATCCAATAGAATATTTATCTTATGTACCATGAGTAAAAGTTAAAAATCACCTAAATTTTTAGTAGAATAAATGAAATAATTTGAAATGAAGTACAGTGAAAGAAAACTAAAAGTCAAAATAGTTTAGTAGAGTTATCCAACTAGTTAGTAAGGTCGATTTAGTATGAAATCTATCGATTAGTCATACTTTGCAAGTTATTAATATTATTTTAAAAAAATTAAAGGGTAACCCGCCATTGTTATATCTTTATCCTTTAGATAAGCGTTATGTTATGAGTAGTTTGTGCACACTGGATAAATTTTTTACTGTGTAAATAATTTTTTAATCACACAAATAATAAAAATCGCATTAGACTAATCCTATGTCATAGACTCAACTCAAAAGGCAAGTCATTATTTTAAAATATATCTTTTTTGAGGAATCCTCGTGATATTTACATAAAATATAAAAAGGCTTGATACATCCATAACCTTTTTTTAAACACTTGAACTACGATATTTTTTCATTGAGTATTCAAACATATTAATAAATATTACTATTCGTCACTTTTAATTCATATTTTTGAATTCTTTTTACTTGTACTCTCAAACATCTTTTAAATAGTCAGCCAACCACATAAAATATATAATCAATCTCATCTAATTATATATAACAACCTCCTTAAGTAAAACATGCCTAAAATTTTATAATTTTTCGATACTTAAAGAATGTAAGGTAATTTAAAATTTATTGAATCCGACTAAACTCGAATCACACACGATGAGATTCATCCGAGATGGAACTTGAGAAGTAAAAAAATAAAATAAAGAAAGAAACCAAGCAAAATTTTGTTTATTTCTTGCACTAATTATATTAATTTTATTATAAGAATTTTTTCTGCATTTCATCAGCTCCCCTCTTTGTGAAGATACAGAGTAGAGAAGAAAAAAATGATACTGAATTCTGCTTTTTATGGATTTGTTCAATGGAAAATTCCGAAGAAAATGGTATATTTAGCTGCTTCTGGTACAAATAATTTAAATTCGGAGAAGCTACGAGAACAATTAGATCATCTTCACAAGGAAGCACAAAGCACAAGAAATAAAGGTAATTTATTGTCTAATTTTTTCTCATCTTAAATGGGTTTTATTCCTTTTTTGTCTCCATAATTTTGATGGGTCTGTTTGGATTTGGCTTTATTTTATGTAAAATTACTTATTTTGGGGATTTTATGTGTGAGATTTTGGGATCTTGGTGAGTAAATTGTTGTGAAGTTTGTACCTTTGATTGATTTTTCTTTATTGGGTGTTGAATTTAGTGATGGGTTGTGTTTGAATTTGCCTTTCGAAAACAAACTCTCTACCTCTGCGAGATAGGGATAAGGTACCCTTCCCAAAGACCCTATCTTGTGGAATTACTCTGGATATTTTGTTATTGTTATATGAGGATTTAGATGTGAGATTTTGCAAACTTGGTGTATAAGATGTTGTGAAGTTTGTATCTTTGATTGAGTTCTCCTTTATTGGGTGTGGAATTTAGTGGGGGGTTATGGTTGAATTTGCATTCCGAGAAACAACCTCTCTACCTCCACGAGGCAGGGGTAAGGTCTGCGTACACTCTACCCTCCCCATACCTCATCTGGTGGGATTACAATAGGTATTTTGTTATTGTTATATGAGGATTTAGATGTGGGATTTTGCGAACTTGGTGTACAAGATGTTGTGAAGTTTGTATCTTTGATTGATTTCTCCTTTATTGGGTGTCGAATGAAGTGGTGGGTTATGCTTGAATTTGCATTCCGAGAAACAACCTACACCTCGTGGAGGTACACTCTACTCTCCCTAGACCCCATTTGGTGGGATTACACTAGGTATTTTGTTATTGTTATATGTGAGATTTCGCGAACTTGGTGAATGAATTATTGTGAACTTTGTACGTTTGATTGTTTTTCCTTTATTGGGTGTTGAATTTAGTGGTGGGTTCTGTTTGAATTTGCCTTTATGTTTTGCAGATTACTTATTTGAGGATTTATGTGTGAGATTTTACCAACATGGTGGGTAAGATGTTGTGAGGTTTATGCGTTATGATTGATTTCTCCTTTATTGGGTGTCAAATTTAGTGGTGGGTTCTGTTTGAATTTGGTTTTATCTTTAGCATATTATAATCTGAGGCTTTACATGTGAGATTTTACAAACATGATGTGTAAGATGTTGAAGTTTGTACCTTTGAATGATTTCTCCTTTATTGGGTGTGAATATTCCTTTACGTTTTGCAAATTACTTTTTTGAGGATTTACATGCAAGATTTCATGAACTTGGTGAATTTTCCTTTACGTTTTGCAATTTCATCTTGGATCACTTTTACCCAATAATGTGTGTGCGTCTCTGTTTCTGTTTCCTTAGTTATTTTGCTCATTTATTCTATGGACAGCATAAGATTTATTGAACAGTTTGAGTTCTTACTGATCAGAATCCTGGCTATTCAGCAAATAATGCAAGATCGAGGCTACTTCGGCTGTCTGAAGCAGCAGAGAGATTTCGGCGACAAGCAGCCATTAGTGTTCGAACAGGAAAGGAGAATGACGCTAGGGAGCTACTTTTTCAAAAGAAGAAGATTATGCAAGCCATGGAGAAGTCAAAGAGTCGCATTGAATTGCTTGATGAACTTGCAGCCAAGCTCAATGAGGTATGGTTGGATATCTTTTAGTTTTCTCCTTTGGGCGGTTGCTTTCCTTCAGCTGAGGAAGTTGTTATGATATTCAAGATCTAAAATCTTATTGGAACTTATCAAAACTAAATTAATATCATCACCAAACTTCATCGATTCAAATCCCTACTCAACATGGTGTAAGGAGAAGAATTTGAAGCTGGTTGTTTGTGGAAGCATTCCTTTCTTTGGTTTTGCTTCTTTCCTCATGTGAAAGGATTCAAAGATTTTGTTCTAGAACCTTACTGGGTGCTTATATCTGCTCAATGTTGTTGCTCAAACATCAGATACCATAAAGTGTTACGCTGATACAGTTGTTTCAATCAAAATGGTCTTATGGTATTGAGTTGTCATAAAAAGGGGGGGGGGGGGGGGGGGGGGGGGGGGGGGGGGGGGGGGGGGGGGGGGGGGGGGGGGGGGGGGGGGGGGGGGGGGGGGGGGGGGGGGGG